>JAGKTI010001418.1:44670-58117 GCA_018397915.1 Birgus latro | reverse complement strand
AGAGGGAGAGTGGCCATGTGCAGTTTGCCACAAGGGTGTGGGAAGCAATTCCATCTTGTGTAGTGTTTGTGATAAGTGGGTGCACAAGAGATGTAGTGGTATTAGAGGTAGACTGCGAGATGATGCTGATTTCATGTGTGCGGCGTGTCAGGGAGAGCAGGTGGAGATTGTTAGGCGTGAGAGGGTTGAACTTGCAGGTGAGTCTCTTGAGTGTGTGGAGGAATTTCGTTATTTGGGAGACATGTTGTGTGCCGGAGGTGGGGCTGGAGTTATCTCGGTTGCTAGGGTGAGAAGTGGTTGGAAGAAGTTCAGGGAGCTGTTGCCTCTCCTGACATTGAGAGGACTCTCCTTACATGCTAAGGGGTCTTTGTATGCAGCTTGTGTTAGGAGTGTGATGCTGTTTGGTAGTGAGACCTGGGCAGTAGAGGAAGAGGATATTCGCAGGTTTAAACGTACAGAAATGACAATGATAGGTGGATGTGCAGTGCGTCCCTGCGTGCAAGGCCTGGGGGGGCTGGGTTTACGATGGAAGAGTTGAGAGGTAGGATGGGACTGGAGTGTATTGGTGTTGTGATGAGGAGAGGTAGGCTGAGGTGGTTTGGACATGTGGAGAGGATGGGGGATGATAATTGGGTACAGAGGGTGAGAGGTGTTAATATTGGGGGAGGGGTAGACCGAGAAAGACATGGGACGAGGTCATTAAGTGTGATTTAAGGGTTAAGGGACTGAACAGGGAGGCTGCCAGGGATCGAGCAGCGTGGAGAGCCGGCGTTAGGTGACCAAGGCCGACGCATGCAAGCATGTTGGAGCCTTCAAAAACGAAAACGAAACAGTACACTTCCATTCAGTATGAGAATTCGTTTCAATACCACAGTCAGCCACCACAGCCAAGCAGCCCTATAGGGATAGGTTAGGTCTGGCAAGGTTAGGTAGAGATAATCTATGTAATTTTCCCTGGGAAACACATTCAGCATCTCTCAAGAAAATTCTATGGTTAGTTTTGAAAGGACGAGGCAAGTGTTGTTCCTGGCTGAGGGGTACCAGTGGCCACCGTGCGTGTAGCACAGACACAAACCACGAGTATATGCAATGTAAAACTGCCTGTCTACCTCCACACTGAATAGCGGGAGTCCCCCAGTCTCTGGCATTAGTGCAGGAACCCCCCCCACCGTGCGTGCCAGTCCACACACACGGGTCGCTGACAGAGATGGAACAGCTCCTGGATCGAGGGGAAATAATCGCTGAATCAGCAGCGAAAAGGAGAACAGCCAATTGTGATTATGTGAATGGGTGCATGAGTGGTGGTCCCATCAGATATTAGTAAAAAAAAAAAAAAAAAAAAAAAAACAGGTTTCGGCCATAAAGATAAAAGATACAGTGAAAAAAGAAAGCGTCCATATGGTTGCATCATGGCAGAGAGGGACAGAGGATTGTTTACAACAACAACTGGTGGCAAAGGGGAATTTGTGGGCTTCTCCGAAGATGATGTAGGTAACGGAAGTACTAAGATGAACCAGAGTAGCAGGAGTAGAGAAAACAGCGGAGAGGAATGTCCAGGAGTTAAAAAGGTATGGGAAGTAAATAGAGAGTTGCAGGAATGGACCTTAGAGCAAGAGAGAGAGATCAAAGTACTACAGAGTAAACTAGAAAAAGTCTGCACACATAGTGAAGAACAAGAAAAAGAATTCACAGAATTAAAGGTGAGTAATGAATCTGCATCAAATGAATTACAATAGCTCAAGAGGAAGAATAAGAGGTTGGAAGAAGAAAGGGACACAATGAAAAGTAAACTAGATGAGTACGAATCAAAATCAAGGATGCAAGATGAGCATATTAAGGAAATCAAGGGGTGGATGAAAATTCATGAGGAAGGAAATGTAAATCTGAAAGAGATTACAGAACAACAAAGCAAGGAAAAGGTGGAGAAGGAAGTGGTTAGGGTACTGAGAAGCAGAGAATCTTTGGTCAGGGATGTAACAGATAAGAAAAAATGTGTTATAATTTCAGGAGTTAAAGAAAAATGTATGACAGTAAGATCTGAAAGAGAAGAACTGAACAAGGTCAAAGAGATAATATCAGTAATTATGGAGAGTAACAACAAAGCTCAAGAAGAGATTGAGGAAGTGTTTAGGTTAGGAAAGTACAAGAAAGGAGGGGTGAAGCCACTGAAGGTAAAATTTAAGTCCCAGGTAATGGTGACAAATCATCAATAGAACATGGAAATTATCGAACAAAGAGGGGTTAAAAAATGTTTGGATAAGCAGAGATGCAAACGAGGAAGAGAGCTAAAATAAAGGAGTTAGTAAAGGATGCAAAGGTAAAAAACAAACAGAGAACAGAGGAAGAGAAGGCAGTGTTCTATTGGAGAGTTATGAATCAGAAATTGAGAAAGTGGTACTGATGGAGGGAAGGAGAGAAAAGAGCATAAAAAACAATGAAAAAAGTTTGAAAGTGGCATATGCAAATAATAATGGTTTAATATCGGCAAGGTTAGAAATCAATGATTTTTTGAGGGAACACGAACCTGATGTTATGTGCTTTGTTGAGACTAAGCTGAAAGAAGATACTGATATTCATATGGGAGATGGTAAATACAAATCGTGGGGAAGAGACAGAAAAGAAAAAACGGGAGGAGAAGTGATGATAGCAGTGAAGGACAACATAAATGTAGATACAGTGGAAATGGGAGAGGGTAGGGCTGAAGTGATAAATATGAAATTAGAAACTGAGGAGAATGGTAAGAGAGACATGGCAGTGGTATATGTTCCACCAAAGACAAGAGCATGGAATGATGATGAATACCAGAAGATGTTGTCAGACATGGTTAATTATCTACAGAAAAAGATGGAGAAAAGCAACAATATAATTCTAATGAGTGATTTTAATTGTAAAGAGGTGAAGTGGGAGGAATAGGACTCTGGAGGCAGTGAAGATTTGTGGGGCACTAAATTATTAAATATAGCAATGAATAATGTAATGACGCAAGTGGGTCAAAGAAGAGACATGATTCCGAGGTGATAACACACCAGCAAGATTAGATTTACTACTAACCAAAGAACCTGATGTAACTGAATCTTTGAAATATCTGTGTCCTATAGGAAAAAGTGATCATGTGGTCACTGAGATCCAGATGATAATAGGGAACGTGGTGCCAAGAGACGAGCTTTATAGGCAGGGAAGATATAACTCTGGGAAAGCAAACTTTACAGAATTGAGAAAATTTTTCGAAAATGCTGATTGGAGAAAATTCAGAGAAACAAGAGATACAGAGGATGTGGGATATCTTTCTATACCTCTATAATTTGGGAGTGGAAAAATATGTGCCAAGAGGGAAAAAAAACAGGAAAAAGGAGTGGTTTAATACAAGGTGTATGATAGCAAAAAAAAGGAGGGGCATGGCATGGAAAAAATGGAGAAAGAGAGGTAATAACACAACAAAGGAAGAATACAAGGATACGTAGAGAGGAAGAAAGAAACTTTGAAAAAGGTATAATTGACAAATGTAAGAACGAACCAAAATTGTTTTATAGATTTGTCAATGGCAAATTGAAACAAAAGGAAGGAATCACCAAACTGAAAGTAGGAGGAGAGGTCTATAAAGATGCGGCAATGCAAGCTGAAATAATGAACAAATGTTTCCAATTGGTTTTCAATAATGAAAGGGAGTTTGTGGAGGGAGAGGGAGTGACTAGAAATGCAGTGATAAAAGATATAACAGTGGAATGCAGGAAGTGTATATATTACTGGAAACTCAAGATGTAAGGAAAGCCCAAGGACCGGATGGAATAACTAACTGGGTACTGAAGGAATGCAGCAAACAACTGGCGGATAAGATTCACAGTATAATTGTGTGTTCTTTGGAAGAAGGGAAAGTGCCTCGGGAATGGAAGAGGGCAAATGTGGTACCAATTTGGGCATGTGGAGAGAATGGAGAGTGAAAGACTGATGAGGAGAGTGTATGTGAGTGAGGTGGAGGGGGCGAGAGGGAGGGGGAGGCTGAGGATGAGATGGAGGGATGGAGTGGAGAGGTATATGAGAGAGGTGGGTGTGAGTTGGGAGAAAGGTAATGAAATGGCGGGGGACTGAGCGACATGGAGGCAATTTGTTTGTGGCCATCCCGTGCAGGATTGAGGCGTCTGGCAATAGATAGATAGATACTCCCTAACCAGCATGGTCGCAAAATTGTGCCAAAGAATCCTGAAAGATAGATGGATGAAATATCTGGAAGAGATGAATATTTTGACTGAAAGCGAGTTTGGTTTCAGAAGTTGAAGGTCATGTGGTTTCAATTTGTTGAGCTTTTACTCAAGAGCAATTGACGTGCTACAGGAGAAAGATGGTTGGATGGATTGTGTGTATATAGATTTGGAGAAGGCCTTCGACAAGGTACCCCATAAGAGACTAATGTGGAATTTAGAGCATATAGGAGGACTGAAGGGAAACCTCCTGGAATGGATGAGAGACTTTTTGAGAGACACAAATGAGGACAGTAATAAAGGACAGGACATCTGGATGGTGGGAAGTAACAAGTGGTGTCCCACAGGGCTCGGTGTTGGCGCCAGCAATGTTCCTGATTTACATAAATGATATGGTAGATAAACAGTTATGCATGTCTGTTTAATGATGATGCAAAGTTCCTGAGGAAGGTAGGGGCTGAAAAGGACTGTAAAATGCTGCAGAAGGATCTGGATAGGATACATGATTGGAGCTGGATGTGAGAAATGAAATTCAATGCAAAAAAATGTAAAGTATTGCAAATGGGTAAAAGTACCAAGAGACCATCACTGAATTATTTGATGGGTAATGAACCAATTACAAAAGTGAAAGAAGAGAAAGATTTGGGAGTGCTGGTCCAGGATAATATGTCACTGGAAAAACATATTAACAAGATAGTTAGAGAGACATATAAACTCTTGACCAACATAAGAGTAGCATTTCACTACATGGATGAGGAGATGATGAAAAAATTGATAGTGGCCATGATCCACCCCAGATCAGAATATGCAGCAGTAGCGTGGTCTCCACACAAAAAGAAAGATATAACCATGATTGAAAGAATACAAAGAACAGCAACCAAGATGGTCCCCAGTCTGGCAGATCTGTTGTACAGTAATGGGTGGAAAGGCTGGATTTGCCTTCCTTAAAGGAAAGGAGAGAGAGGGGCGACATGATTGCAGTGTTCAGGACCAAGATGGGAGTAGATGAAATTGACAGAGAAGATCTGTTTGGGTGGGATGAGAGAGTTACAAGAGGACACGGAATGAAACTAAAGAAGTCAAGCTGCTTGAAGGATATCAAGAAATATAGTTTTCCATATAGATGCATAGACCTATGGAATAGTCTGGACAAAGAGGTCGTCCAGTTGAAACACTTAAATGAGTTTAAAGCAAAATCTGACTAATCGAGAAAGAGAGATGGGATCCCATGAGCATAGCTCACTTCCTGTACAGTATATCACAATTAGGTAAATACTTCCCTACCAAATGGTCAAAGTCGATAGCAGGCTGCATTTGTCATACACTGCCTGAGGCAGTGATGTACTGGTCATCCGCTGTTGCCGTCATGTACTAACCCTTGCCTTGGCAAATGGAAGTGTCCCTTATAGACAGATACTACTTTGCTGCGTGTTGCTTCCACTGTGCTCGAAAGCACCCATTGGGTGTGATATGGCAGTGCTGTACTCTACTGCCTGCCAGCGAACAGAAGCTTGCGCCTCACTTCCCGCCTTTCTGCCCCTCATGAGAGGTTCCACTTACAAAGATGGCTGTGATTGCGGTTACGTTTGTCATGGTTCCCTACCTTTTTAAGGTTGTGGCCCTGCTCTGCTGTGGTGATGGCCCCATCACCACCTGAGATGAAGATGTGGAAGATTCTGAGCCTGAAGAAGAAGCATGAGATATTGGGCAAGGTTGACACGGGATGGACCACAGGATGCATTCTTCATGAATATGATCTAGCCTGTTCAACACTGTTCGATATCAAGAAGTCAAGTGACAAGCTTACGCAGTATGGACAGGACTTTGCCAAAAGCACATGTTGCGGCGACAGGAAGGTAATGGCCCAGGGCTGGCACACCATTATCAACCGATCTATATTCATGTGGTTCTGTCAGGAACGTGGTGCTGGGGTGCTAGTGCGTGGGAATGTGGTGAGAGCTGCTGCTGAGAAGTTTGCACTTCTGCAGATGTGCAGACCTTCAAGGCATCCGAGGGATGGCTCTTGCAGTTCAAGCTACACCATGGACTTACTGGCAGTAAGGCACATGGCGAGGCCTTGGATGCAGCAGCGGAGGAAGTAGACTCGTTTCGCTAGAAAGTGCAGCGCCTGATCAAGGACGAGGGCCTTGCCCTTGGTCAAGTCTATAATGCTGATGAAACTGGTCTGCTCTACCACTCCTTGCCCACCCACACCCTGGCTGAGGAAAGGGATAAGTCTGCGTCTGGTTGGAAGTTGTCCAAACGTGTCTCTGTTTTGTGCTGTGCCAATGCTAACGGGACACACTGCCTCAAACCCGTTGATGGGCATGCAAAACAACCATGTTGTCTCTGTGGGTTGATGGATAGCCTGCCTGTTGTGTGGTACCAGTCTGTGAAGGCCTGGTTTACTGCTAAGATCTTCAGAGATTGGTTCCACAGACATTTCATCAAGGAGGTTATCCGTTATCGAACGTAGGTCCCTGGAATCGCTCACGACCAGGAGAAGGCACTCCTGCTCCTGGACAATGCTCCTGCGCATCCGTTTGAGAAGGATTTGGTTGCTTTTGACAGGCGCATTAGGTGCATGTTTCTGCCACCTAATACAACTGCTCTGATTCAACCAATGGACCAGGGTGTTATTGTGGCTGCCAAGAGACTGTACTGCCAGAGGTTCCTGGCTGAGGTGATGGTGGTGCTGGAGGACGTGGATGCAGTAGAGGACACACGTGGGGAGTAGTCCTTGCAGAATCTTCAGTGTTATGATCTGAAGTCTGCCGTGTTCAACTGGGCGAACACGTGGAAGCAAGTCTCCATCAAAATCCTTAAAAGCGGTTGGTCTTGTTTCCTGCAGGGAATTGATGCCGAGCAAGATTCTGAGGGATATGACATGGATGATTTCCACAGTTGCCTTAGACAAGCAGAGGAGAGCAGCTGGACGTCAGTTGTGTGCGGGACTGGTTGGACGACGACGACGGCAATCCTAGTTACCAGATCATGTCTGATGAGGAGATTGCCGCTGCTGCCTCTGCAGGCACTGACGAGGACAGCGGGACCGACGAGGATGAGGACCCTGACTCGCAGCCCTTCAAAACTCCTTCAGTCTCTCGTCTCAGTGTCTTCCGTGGTTACCTGGAGGGGTTGCTGGAGTATGCCGAGCACCCACACTGTGACAGGAAATTGGAGCTGCTCCGCCAAGCAATGGAGCTACGGGCAGTCTGGGATGCTGTCATCCTCCGGCAGAATCATCGGTCCTATCACCAGACCTGGATCGACTCACTCTTCAAGCCTGCGACCCCCATAGATGCCAGCCTATTCTCACCACCACACCACCACCAGCTCATTTCCCGCCTTCACCTTCGGACCCTCAACTGAGCACGTACATCAACAGCCGCTGAGTCTCCGCTGGACGTAAGTTTGCGGGTGTCTTCGGAGTCTCCTGAGGTGGGTAGGCCACCATCACCGCACTGCACATCACCAGTCACTGCCCAGCAGGTTAAGGATGATGATGAAGAGTTTATTGACCTCTGTTAGATGCTACTGTTTGCCACTAGACCACACGGGACAACTCTACGCCTGCTGCAGGTGGCGGGTTACGAAGCCTGGCGGCGGTGCACTGGGTTGTAAGTACCCCAACCGAATGTTTTTTGGCAGGTAACTTTAGGTGTCTTTCACACTTTCCTTAGCACTCAAATTTATTTAGGATATTCTTATGCGTATTTTGAGGTCACAATATGGCAGAATTACCTGAAAACAATGCCAAAAATAGGAGAGGTACTGTACATGCAGTAGTGTTTAGGTAGGTTTTTTTTTGGTTTTCACTGTTTTTTTTTTGCATGGTTTTCTTAGTGTGTAAAATTATTTAGGATATTCCTATGTATGCTTTGATACCAAAATTTGCCAGAATGACCTGAAAACACTAACAAAATAAGGAGGGGTACTGTACACACAATCAAAAAAGTATTGGTGCACATTTGGCCCGAAACAATTTGACGCCACGGACGAGAGACTCGAGAAATGTTTGATGATTTTTCTTCCATGCTGTCAAACATGCTTACATACGTATGTTATAGATAGGTTTCTTGTGACATTTTATAGGTGATATAATTACTGAGTGCATATTCTGATGATGATAATTAAATTTTCCAAGGACTACACAAGCTATATTGATCATTTCAGATATCATCGTACCCTTCTTGAATGATACTTTTTTGATCGTGTGTATGTACAGCAGTGTATAGGTAGGGTGTTTTTTAGTTTTCAGTGTTTTTCCTGCATGGTTTTCTTGCTGCTTATCATTACTTTTGATATGCCTACCAGTGTTTTGATGTCTAACTGCCTGAATGACCAGAAAACACTGCCAAATTAAGCATAGGTACTGTACAATTATGTTAGGTATAGGTTGAAGGTAGGTATAGGTTGGGTCGGGGTGTGGTAGTATAATGATGTTCATTATCCGGATGTTGCCACTATCCGGGCATGCCTTTGGCTCTATTATGTCTGGATAAATGAGGGATTACTGTACATACAATCCACCCAACTATCTCTCTCCTGTAGCATGTCTATCGCCCTTGATAGAAGCTAAACAAGTTGGAAACACATGACCTTACACTTCTGAATCCAAACTGACTTTCAGCCAAAATGTTCATCTCCAGATATTTATCCATCTGTCTTTAAGGATTCTCACTCACAATTTTGCTATCTATCGCACAATTTTGCTTCTATCACTGCCGGAAACCTCATGAAGGAGTGAATGCACTCTGGCCGTACTTTCCTCTAGATGACATTCAGTGCACTCAGCTGTACCTCCTTCCACACCACCATGATGTTTTCTGTGGTGGCATGCTGTAATTTCACCAAAATCGCTGCACTGTATCAGTCTCCCCAGAGTTGCTCGCACTGACCACTTGCTCATTGGTGTGGTAGAGGTAGTGGATCTTAAAGGAAACAATGACACCTTGGTCCATGGGCTGGAGAAATAATGATAAGTTGAGGGCAAGGATACCACCTTAATATTGTTCACCTGGTCCTCCAAGCCATCAAAGTGGCTTGGGATGCTGTCCACCAAGAGGATGAAGTGGTTTGCAGGACTGCTCAGGCACAGTCACACAGGCGGAGGATGGTAATCTGCCATGTATGATCAGCAGAGTGCAGAGGTCAGCCAAGCCCTGGAGCAACTATTCCAAATAGCCCCAAGATTCTCCTTCATGTACCTTGCCAGAACCTGGGGGTTTTCCCAATGATAAACAAGCAAGGAGTTTGAGCTTAAGGTCCCTCCTCTGTATTCGCACCAAGGAGGAAGGAGAGGTGGTCCTTGGCTGTCATAAAGCCTGGCACACACAATTCTTCCTGGCTTATGTAGGTCTTATGGGAGATAGGTTTCCAAAACAGGTCTGTCTCATCAAAGTGCAGGACCTGCCTCTTTGGAGAGCATTCCTATTCTTGTATATGACTGCCTTCAGCTTGACAAGGAAGGCTTCAGCTGCCACTAGCAGCCTCAAATGTCCAATTTCACATCGAGAGAAAGGCTATCATTTCCTTTTTAAAGCTCCAACACACTTGCATCCATTGGCCTTGGTCACCTAATGGTGGCTCACCATGCTGCTCGATCTCTGGCAACTTCCCTATTCAGTTCCTTAGCCTTGGGGTAGGTCTTTTTTGGCCTACCTCTCACAACCCTACCCCTAACATATGCTCACCTTCTGCACCCAATTATCATCCCCCATCCTCTCCATATGCCCAAACCATCTCAATCTACTCTTCCTTATCACAACACCAATACACTCCAGTCCCATGCTATCTTAATCTACCTCTCCTCATCACAACACCAATACACTCCAGTCCCATGCTACCTCTCAATTATTCCATCATAAACCTAACCCCCCCCCAGGCCTCATACTCAGGGACACACTGCACATAAACCTAATCACTGTCATTTCTGTACATTTGAGCCTGCAAATATCTTCTTCCTTTACTGCCCAGGTCTTAGTACCATACAGCATTACACTCCTAACATATGCTGCATACAAAGATCTCTTAGAATGGAGGGAGAGTCCTCGCAATGTCTGGAGAGGCAACAGCTCCCTGATTTTTTTTTTTTTTTACAATAACAGAACAGAGGAAGGAAGACATAAGAGACAGCTCCCTGATTTTTTTTTTTAACAATAACAGAACAGAGGAAGGAAGACATAAGAATGTATTAATTTTTTTTTTCTTTACAATAACAGAACACAGGAAGGAAGACATAAGAATTAAAAAATAATAATAATCCATGCACCTGGTTATGGGTGTCTGCCATTCATAAAAAATGTGTAACAGTTGGACTTAAACAGCCGTAGGTTGAGTTTGGGAGGAAACCACTCAGGGAAAGTGAGCTTCAAAGGGATGTAGTGCGAGGAATAAAAGAATTCTGATAGGCTGAACTATGGCAGTGTGACAGTCCAGTCATGAGCGCTACCAGATGCCCATGTCGCTCAGGGGAAGGCGAGAAATGATGACACAATGGATGCAACTTCATCTGACCATTTGCCATAAAAGTATCTGTAAAATAATGCAAAGGAGGCAACGTTCCCTCTTACTTGTAGGGGAGGTAGTTCATTTGTAACAGCAGAGTTATTAATAATTCTAATAGCTTTGTTCTGAATTTTGTCCAGTTGTTTCAATGCAACCTCTCCACATCCATTCCACTAGGGTGAGCAATATTCCAACTGAAAGCACACGTGACTATTGTAAATTATAGCTAACTGCTTGTAAGTGAAGAAGTCACGGACTCTGAACAATAATCGAAGTTTCTTTGAAGCGGTTTTAGCAAGTGATGTAACATGTGAGGTCCGGCTGAGGGCACTGTTAAGTGAAACACCGAGAATTTCAATACTTTTGGAGGCAGGAATATTAGCAGCATTGAAGGTAATATTGTATAGGAATCTGGCAATACAGTGTAATGGGGTGTATAAAAGCCCGCGTTGCCCAGAGGAAAAGGGGGGATCCTCTCTTTGGCTCAGTGGTAACATACGCGCAATTCAAGCGCGAGGGCATGAGTTTGAATCTCGGCCAGGACAGTGATTAATTTATTCAGTTTCATTTCAGGTATTACATTGGTTGGCAGCAGTGTGGGATGTGAGGCAAGGGCTTTGAGGGTCATATGATTTGTTGTCAGACTTACATCCCGGTGGTGGTCTCCAATGCGTTAGGCCGCCATGTGGGTGAGCGAAACTGACCAAATTAATCACTAGGGGGAGAAATGAGTGATGTAATGGGGTGTATAAAAGCCCGCGTTACCCAGAGAAAAAAGGAGGATCCTCTCATTGGCTCAGCGGTAACGTGCGCGTGATTCAAGCGCGAGGGCCTGAGTTCGAATCTCGGCCAGGACAGTGATTAATTCATTCAGTTTCATTTCAGTTATTACAACAGTACAAGGTATCTGTCAGTCAGTAAACTGTATATATTTGGTATTCCTTGAGTTAAATGATTCAATATTATTTTGTCCCCATTCTGTGATCTTAGGTCTTACTTTAAGGTGACTGCTGTACTGAGTTGTAAATTAGAGATATTAAGCTTTGTGAATGGGTTTTTAAGTGTGAATGAACTGTGAAGTGTTAAGTCACCTGCATTTGAGTGAATGGGATTATGGGTGACAGATAAGAGATCATTAACATGAATTAGCAATAAGGTTGGAGCCAGAACTGATCCTTATTACACAGTGGCATTAATCGAGTTGTCACTGATATAAGAGGAAATCAGAGGAACAAAAGATAACAGGCCATAGCAAGGGAGTTTGGATAGTAGGGAATGGTGCCACACTTTATCAATAACTTTAGAAATATCAAGGGCTACTGCAGGGGTTTCTCCATGTCGGTCAACTGACTTTTAATTGGTATAAATCAGGTGACTGAGTATATCAACAGCGGATCTTTTGTGGCCAAAACCGTACTATCATTAAGTTGCTGGATTCAAGATGTTTAACAATGTGCTTATTAATTACAATCTCAAATACTTGACCTAGAGTTTTTTTATTTTTTTTACTTTTATTTTTTTTAATGCAAGGAAGAAAGAACCAAAGGCCACAGGCCTGCATACTGTTCCTTCCAAGAAAAAGCAAAACAATACAAAAGAGAGCCAAATTCAAGATCCGTTCATTTCGAGATGCCTGGACACACTGCGTTTGAAAGACTGGAGATCATAGGAAGTAGGAAATACAGACAGCGGAAGACAGTTCCAGAGTTGACCAGTTGCATAAATGAAGGACTGGGAGTACCGGTTAACTCTTGCATTAGACAACTGGACAGAAAAGGGATGAGAGTTTGTTGCTAGACGGGTACTATGTGCCCGTCGTAGAGGTGGAGGGATGCAAGCAGACAGTTCAGAGGAACAGTGACCATTGAAGTAGCGATAGAAGAGAGATAAAGATGCAACAGTGCGGCGAAGAGACAAAGGTTGAAGGGAATCAGTAAGAGGAGGAGAGTTAATGAGACGAAAAGCCTTTGACTCCACCCTATTGAGAAGAGCTGCATGTGGGGAGCCTCCCCACACATGAGAGTTGTACTCCATACACGGGCGAATAAAACCCGTGTACAAGGTCAACAACTGTGCAGGGGTAAAGAAAGTTCGGAATCGGCTTAGCACACCTAATCTCTTGGAAGCAGATTTCACAAGAGATGTAATATGTTCTTTCCAAGACAAATCCCGAGAGAATGAAACCCCAAGCATGTTCAAGGATGATGCAGGACATAACTGTTCATTATTAAACATTAGTGGGTAATCCTGAGGAAGATTTTGTCGGGTTGATAAGTGTAAGAACTGAGTTTTTGATGCATTAAAAATAACAAGATTATTTTTACCCCAATCAGAGATACGAGCCAAGTCAGACATTAGGTGTGCCATAGCCTCATCCCTTTTTTGTTGAAGTAACTGCTGAGATGGACGTTGCAGGAACCGAATGGAAAGGTGAAGGGTGGAATCATCAGCATATGAGTGGATAGGGTTAGATGTACAGCTTAGAAGGTCATTGATGAATAAAAGGAAGAGAGTAGGTGATAGGACAGAGCCCTGAGGAACACCACTGTTGATAGGTCTAGGAGAGGAACGATGGCCGTCTACAACAGCGGCTATAGAACGACCAGAAAGGAAGCTAGAGATGAAGGCACAGATAGAAGGATAGAAACCGTAGGAGGGCAGTTTGGAAATTAAAGATTTATGCCAGACTCGATCGAAAGCCTTTGAGATGTCAAGTGCAATGACAAAGCTTTCGCCAAAGT
>JAGKTI010001418.1:16137-40776 GCA_018397915.1 Birgus latro | reverse complement strand
GATGGCAAATCCAGCCTTTCTAGCCTCTCACTATATGACAGATCTGCCAAACTGGGGACCATCTTGGTTGCTGTTCTTTGTATTCTCTCAATCTTGTTTATATCTTTCTTTTTGTGTGGGGACCACACTACTGCCGCATATTCTAACCTGGGGCGGATCATGGCCACTATCAGTTTTTTCATCATCTCTTCATTCATGTAATGGAATGCCACTCTTATGTTGGTCAAGAGTTTATATGTCTCTCTAACTATCTTGTTGATGTGTTTTTCAGGTGACAAACTATCCTGGAACAGCACTCCTAAATCTTTCTCTTCTCTCGCCTTTGTGATTGGTTCATTACCCATCATATAGTTCAGTGATGGTCTCTTGGTGCTTTTACCCATTTCCAATATTTTACATTTTTTTGCGTTGAATTTCATTTCCCACATCCGGCTCCAGTCATGTATCCTATCCAGATCCTCCTGCAGCATTTTACAGTCCTCCTCAACCTCTACCTTCCTCAAGATCTTGGCATCATCAGCAAACAGACTTGCATAACTGTTTACTCCATCTACCATATCATTTATGTAAATCAGGAACATTACTGGTGCCAACACCGAGCCCTGTGGGACACCACTTGTTACTTCTCTCCATCCAGATGTCCTGTCCTTTATTACTGTCCTCATTTGTCTGTCTCTCAAAAAGTCTTTCATCCATTCCAGGAGGTTACCCTTCAGTCCTCCTATATGCTCTAGTTTCCACATTAGTCTCTTATGGGGTACCTTGTCAAAGGCCTTCTCCAAATCTAAATATACACAATCCACCCAACCGTCTCTCTCCTGCAGCACATCAATCGCTCTTGAGTAAAAGCTCAACAAGTTGGAAACACATGACCTTCCACTTCTAAATCCAAACTGACTTTCAGTCAAAATATTCATCTCTTCCAGATATTTTATCCACCTATCTTTCAGAATCTTCTCACACAATTTTGCAACCATGCTGGTTAGGGACACTGGTCTATAGTTCAGGGGTTCTTCCTTGTTTCCTCCCTTATAAATTGGTACCACATTTGCTCTCTTCCATTCCCGAGGCACTTTCCCTTCTTCCAGCGAACACACAATTAAACTGTGAATCTTATCTGCCAGTTGGTCTCTGCATTCCTTCAGTACCCAATTTGAAATTCCATCTGGTCCTGGGGCTTTCCTTACATCTTGAGTTTCCAGTAATTTGTACACTTCCTACACTTCCACTTTTATATCTTTTATCACTACACTCCTAGTCACTCACTCCCCCTCCACAAACTCCCCTTCATTAGTAAAAACTGATTGGAAACGTTTGTTCATTATTTCAGCTTGCATTGCTGCATCATTATAGACCTCTCCTTCTACTTTCAGTTTGGTGATTCCTTCCTTTTGCTTCAATTTGCCATTAACAAATCTATAAAACAATTTGGGTTCATCCTTACATTTGTCGATTATACCTTTTTCAAAGTTCCTTTCTTCCTCTCTACGAATTCTTGTATATTCATTTCTAGTTCTTTTATATTCTTCCTTTGTTCTGTTATTACCTCTCTTTCTCCATTTGTTCCATGCCATGTTCCTCTCTTTTTTTGCTATAATACACCTTCTATTATACCACTCCTTTTTCCTGTATTCTTTCCCACTTACTCTTGGAACATATTTATCCACTCCTGAATTATAGAGGTCTAGAAAGATATCCCACTTCCTCTGAATCTCTCTTGTTTCTCTGAATTTTCTCCAATCTGCATTTTCAAAAAATTTACTCAATTCCGTAAAGTTTGCTTTTCCAAAGTTGTATCTTCCCTGCCTATGGAGCTCATCTCTTGGCACCACGTTCCCTATTATCATCTGGAACTCAATGACCACGTGATCACTTTTTCCCATAGGACACATAAATTTCAAGGATTCAATTACGTCAGGTTCTTTGGTTAGCAGTAAATCTAATCTTGCTGGGGCGTCATCACCTCGGAATCTTGTCTCTTCTTTGACCCACTGCGTCATTACATTATTCATCACAATGTTTAACAATATAGTGCCCCACGAATCTTCGCCGCCTCCTGAGTCCCATTCCTCCCAGTTCACCTCTTTACAATTAAAATCACCCATTAGAATTATATTGCTGCTTTTCTCAATCACTTTCTGTAGGTAACTAACCATGTCTGACAACATCTCCTGGTATTCATCATCAGTCCATGCTCTTGTCTTAGGTGGAACATATACTACTGCTATATCTCTCTTACAGTTCTCTCCAGTTTCTAATTTCATGTTTATCACTTCAGCCCTACTCTCTCCCATTTCCACAGAATCTATATTTAAGTTATTCTTCACTGCTATCATCACTCCTCCTCTCATTTTATCTTTTCTGTCTCTTCTCCACAATTTGTATTTGCCATCTCCCATATGGATATCAATATTCTCCCTTAACTTGGTCTCTACAAAGCACATAACATCAGGTTCTTGTACCCTCAAGAAATCGTTGATTTCTAACATTGCCGATATTAATCCATCAACATTAGTGTACGCCACTTTTAAACTTTTTTCGTTATTACTTATACCGTCTTTTCTCCTCCTCTCCGTCGGTACCACTTCCTCAATTTCTGGTCCATAACTCTCCAATAAAACACTGTCTTCTCCTTCTCCGTTCTTTGTTCGTTTTTTGCCTTAGCTTCCTTTACTAACTCCTTTATTTTAGCTCTTTCTTCCTCATTTGCATCTCTCCTTAACCAGACATTTTCGAACCCCTCTTTGTCTGTTAATTTCCATGTCCTATTCATGATTTCATTTACTATTGCCTGGGACTTAAACTTCACCTTCAATGGCCTTGCCCCTCCTTCCTCATACTTACCTAACCTAAACACTTCTTCAATCTCTTCTAGGGCTTCATTGTTACCCTCCATGACTACTGATAATATTTCTTTAACTTTACTCAATTCTTCTCTTTCTCTTTCAGATCTTATCGTGATACGCTTTTCTTTTACCCCTAAAATAATTACACATTTTTTCTTATCTGCTACATCCCTGACTAGAGCTTCTCTACTTTTCAATACCCTAACCACTTCCTTCTCCACCTTTTCCTTGCTTTGTTGTGCAATAATCTCTTTCAAATTTACATTCCCTTCCTCCTGAATTTTCTTCCACCCCTTTTGTTGCTCCTTGATTTCCTTAATATGTTCATCTTGCATCCTTGATTTTGAATCATACTCCTCTAATTTACTTTTCATTCTGTCTCTTTCTTCTTCCAACCTCCTGTTTTCCCTCTTGAGGTGTTCTATTTCATTTGTGGCAGATTCGTTGCTCGTTTTTAATTCCGTGACTTCTCTTTCCTGTTCTGCACTGCGTGTGTAAACTTTTTCCAGCTCGTTCTGTAAACCTTTGATCTCTCTCTCTTGTTGTAAGGTCCTCTCCTGCAGCTCCCTAATTACTACCCATACCTTCTTCAATTCCTGGACATTCTTCTCCGCCGTTTTTTCTACTCCAGCTACTCTTGTTTGATACAATTTTGAACTTCCATTTCTCGCATCTTCGTCGGAGAAACCCACAAATTCACTTTCGCCAGACGTAAACAAACCGCCGTCGCTTTCCGCCATGATGCAACCATATGGAAACTTTTCTACACTGTATCTTGCTCTCTTTATCCCAGAGCCCGCTTTTTTTTTTTAACTGATGTCCGACGGAACCACCACTCACGCACTCATTTCTATAATCACAATAGGCTGGTTTCCTTTCGCCGATGATTCCACGATTATTTCCCTGCAGTCCAGGAGGACGTCTGTCCACGTCAGCGACCTGTGTGTGTGTGTGTGTCCGACTCTGGGCATAGGCTTCACAGCCTGCTATCAAGGCCCAGCAGTCCTCCTACATACCAACACCTCTACATGTCACCTAGTTGTTTTAATGCAACCTCTCCACATCCATTCCACAAAGGTGAGCAATATTCAAGCTGAGAGCACACATGACTCTTGTAAATTAAAGCTATCTGCTTGTCAGTGAAGAAGTTACGGACTCTGTATAATAATCCGAGTTTCTTTGAGGCGGTTTTAGCAAGTGATCTGACTTGAGAGGTCCAGCTGAGGGCACTGTTAAGTGAGATGCCGAGACTTTCAATACTTTTGGAGACAGGAATATTAGTAGCAGTGAAGGTAATATATGAATCAGGCAATATCTGTCTATTAGTAAACTGCATATATTTGGTTTTACTAGCATTAAATGAGACAACGTTGTTTTGTCCCTATTCATTGATCACAGATAAGTCTTGATTTATGGAGATAGCTGTGCTGAGTTGAGAACTGGAAATATCAGACTTTGTACATGGGTGTCTGAGTGTGAGTGAACTGTGAAGTTTTGAGTCATCTGCATATGAATGGATGGGATTGTGGGTGACAGATAAGAGGTCATTAATATGAACCAGGAACAGGGTTGGTGCCAGAACTGATCCCTGTGGCACGCTGGTGTTAATTGAGTGGAAATTCGAATATACATCGTCAACTTTTACTCTTACTTTTCTGTCGCTGAGATATGAGGCAAGAAGGGGAACAAAAGACGTTAGTTCATAGCAAGAGAGTTTGGACAGCAGGGAATGATGCCATACTCTGTTGAAAGCCTTAGAAATATCAAGGGCTACTGCGTAAGTTTCTCCATGTTGGTCGACTGGTTGATGGTATGAGTCAGGAGATTGAGTATGTCAATGGTGGATCTTTCGTGGCGAAAACCGTATTGTTCATCGCTGATTAAGTTGTTGGATTCAGGGTGTTTAACTATGTGCTTATTGATTAAAATTTCAAATACTTTACCAGGAGAAGATGTGACTGCTATTGGTCTGTAATCAGAGGGGTCAGAGGAACTTCCTTTCTTTTTAATAGGGTGGATATTGGCTTCTTTCCAGGAATTAGGGAATGAAGAAGTAGGTATGCATTGTCTGAATAGTTTAGCAAGAACAGGTGCAAGTTCTGAGGAACACTAATTCAAAACAACTGGAGGAATTCCATCTGGGCCTGGAGCTTTGTTGGTAGGTAAATTGTCTAGGATGGTTTTTACGTATCTTGGCTGTGTTTTAAGTGGAACAATTTCGGGAGAGTCAAGTTCTAGTACTGGGACGTTCTGACTGACTTCCTCTATGGTACAATTTCTGGCAAATGTACTGGCAAAGATATTTGCTTTCCTATGTGGGTCATTTGTAATGTTGCCATCTGAAGACTTTAGTGGGGGAATGGATGATGACTTGTTAAAGTTATTATTGAAAGAATTAAGAGTTGACCAGAATATTCTATTGTCATTAGGGTTGTTAAGTAGTTAAGATGCTTGATTATGAAGAAAGTTTGATTTAACAAGATTTATTACAGCTTTTGCATGGTTTCTAGCAATTTTAAACTGACAGAGTGATTCAGATGTTTTTTATTTTAAGTAAGTGTTATATGCCAATGTGTTTTGGGCTGTTGCTCTTGCACAGTTGTTATCAAACCATTTTGGAGAGTTCAGTCTTTTAGTGAACTGTTGACTTGGTATGAACAAATCCATACCAGCTAGTATTAAATCAATAATGTGGGACTGGGTACAACTAGCATCACTAGAGAAGAAAGACTGCCACGGAATGTCAGCAAGATAATTTCTAAATCCATCCTAGTTTGCCCTATCAAAGTGCCAATGGGTCACCCTGACAGGTTCAGAATGGGGAGGTTTGGGGGGGCTAACTAATGAGGCTTTAATGAGATTGTGGTCAGAGGATCCAAGTGGTGACAGTATCTCTATCCTGTATTGGTCTGGATTATTTGTCAGGAATAGATTCAAGAGATGGGCATTATGGTTGGGATTATCTGGTATTCTGGTTGGTTGCTTTACCAGCTGCGTGAGATTAAACGATTCTGCAAACAGCTTGTACTCTAGACCAGCATCGTCAGTCCTGGCAGAATGCAATAACCATTCAACATTATGTACGTTAAAATCACCCAAAATGGTAATTTCGGTACTAAGCGCAAGGTTGAGGTTGCTCAACTGTGTGGATACTGAGTCAAATACAATGGGTTCTGAAGAGGCACTGGGGGAGCGATAGACTACACAGATATATTTGATAATATTTAGATAATTTAGTTTGTACAATGAGTAATCAAAATTGGATGAAGTGAAGAGATAGTATCAACTTCATATTGAGATCTGATATAACAACAGGTGCCGCCCTTGTTAAGGAAGTTTGTGAGACGATGGTAACCAGGAAAACAGAACAGGGATATTTCAGTAAAGGGTGAGATTTGTGGTTCTGTGAGGAATAGGCCCAGAGGGGATATGGACTGTAGGAAAAAATGAACTGAATTCAGGTTGGTCCAGAGGCTACAAATGTTGGTAAAGAAATAGGCTGCACCTTCACTTTTCCGCTGACGAGCAAGATTGGAAATTGCAACAGTTGCTGCCGGCACAGTCGCTTGATGGTGACCGGGACAACCCTGTGCCACCAGCCCTACCCTGCCGGTAGTGGCAATCTGAGGTACCACCTCGTCAGACAATAGTATTGCAGCGGTCATTATTAAGGGGAGTGTGGATAAAAAGTATGATATATATGCGTGTAGTGTGGCGCAGACAGTTGAAGATAGAGGTATTAAGAGAGTATGCTGGCCTACTCTCTGTGTAAATGAGGCACTGAAAATGTCCAGCAAAGGGAGATGGTCAGGATCAAGTCCTGAGGACTGGTGAAACGGGTGCTCCAGCTCTCCCTATCACCAGCTTGCCATCCACCTCAGGAGTACTGCCCTGGTCGACTGGTGCTGCAGTCTACTCCTCACTACAGTCTGTTCTTACTTGCACCACACCAGTTGCAACACGCCAGTTTGCACTCTGCACTTAATCCTTTGCACTCTGAATTCTAATTTCTTAACACTGCACAATACTGTAAATTTCCATGTGGTCTAGTGGTGAGGTATTGCAGTTTATTCACTGTTTATTCACAAAAACAAGCACGTGGGACAGCCATGGCGACGAGCGTCTAGTCATGACGTTAGTTAGGCGGGAAGTGGGGAGGAGAGGATGTAGGGGGGCGCTCTACTACGCGCGAAACACAGCTGTTTGTTACCAAGCGTCAATTTTAAAGTAGGGATGAGCACGTGTCTTTTTTTTTTTTTTTTTTTAAATTCATTTTTATGTATTTTTTGGCCATCTGTGGTGTCCAAGGACCCGAGCCCAAAATGTCTGGGACTCGGGCGTCCGGGTCTTAAATGGATTACTGTAATTTTTATTTTAAGTAAAAGCTATATGCTAAGGACTTTTGGGTCACTGCTCTGGCATAACTGCAGTCAAACCACTTTGGGGAGTCTGACTTGTTAGTGAACTGATGACTCACTGATGACTGGGCATGAACAATTCCATACCACCTTGCATTAAATCATTAATGTGGGACTGGGTAGAATTGATGTCTCTGGAGGAGATAGACTGCCATGGAATATCAGCATGATAATTTCTAAATCCATCCCAGTCTGCTGTATCAAAGAGCCATCTGGTCACCCTGACTGGTTCAGAACGGGGAGGTTTGGGACAACTAACTAATGAGGCTTTGATGAGATTGTGGTTGGAGGATCCAAGTGGTGACAGTACTTCTGTCCTGTACTGATATGGATTATTTGTCAGGTCCAAGAAACAGGCATTATGGTCAAGATTATCTGGTATTCTGGTTGGTCGTTTTACCAATTGTGTGAGGTTAAACAATTCTGCAAACAGCCAGCATTCTAGACCAATACTGTCAGTCCTGGCAGAATGCGATAACCATTCTACATTATGTATGTGAAAATCGCCCAAAATGGTAATTTCAGTGCTAAGGGTGAGGTTAAGATTAGTGAACTCTGTGGATACGGAGTCAAATATGCTGGATTCTGAAGATGCATTGGAGGAATCATAGACTACACAAATATATTTGGTAATACTTAGACAATTTACTTTATATAAGTATTGGAAAAATAGTTTCAACACCAAATTCAGATTTGATATAACAACAGGTGCCACCCTTGTTACGGAAGTTTGTGAGAAGGTAGTAACCAGGAAAGAATGGGGATATGTCAGCAGAGGGAGAGCTTTGGATTTCTGTGAGGAACAGGGGTAAGAGAGGATACGGACTGGAGGAAAAAGTGAATGGAATTCAGATTGGTACTAAGGTACTTCTTCCAACCACCCCCCACTCTAGCCAGAGAGCTAGTTCCAGCCCAACCCCCAGCACATAACATGTCTCCTAAATAACAAAACTTCCACACACTCAAGAGACTCACCAGCAATCCTTTCATATCTGACAATCTCCACATGCTCTCCCCAGCACTCCACACATGTGAAATCAGCATTATCTCACAGTCTACCTCTAATACCATTACATCTCACCTGCACCCACTTACCACAAACACTACACAAGATGGAATTACTTACCACACCCTTGCGGCAAATAAAAAAATGGCCATTCTCCCTCCTCTTTGACAGTACTGTCACCAGCCCTAGATACCATCACTTCTGTTTTATCTGCATTTATTCTCAAGCCTTTGTGGCCCATACAATCTCTCCACTTCCTAAGTCTTTCCTCTGTCTCCCTTTCATTCTCTGCAATTAACACCGAATCATTAGCATACAACAGCTCCCACGGAAGCCCATTGCTGAAGCCACATGACAGGGCTTCAAGTGCCATGATAAACAATAAGGGGTTCAAGACTGACCCTTAATGCACCCCAATATTCATGGAAAACTCATCACTCAAATCTCCATTCCTCCTTACCTGTGTGCAAGCACCCACATACAGAGCCATAATCACCCTAACCAGTCACTCCTCGATCCCAAGCTTCCTCATTGCCTAATATATCACCTCCCCTGGGGTTGTCAAAGGCCTTCTCCAAATCAACAAAAACAAAGAACAGATCCCTTTTCTCTCCTATATATTTTTCTCAAAGCTATTGAACAACGAATATGGCATCAGTGGTTCCTTTGCCTGGTATAAACCCAAATCGCATCTCATCAATATTCACTCTACCTCTAGTCATACCTTCTAGAACTCTCTCCATTACCTTCATCATCTGGTCCAAAAGCTTTATGCCTCAATGAATTCCTCTTTCCAGGGCATCATCCTTCCCCTTGTACACATTTACAATTACACTCTTCAGCCAGTCACCTGGGACAACACACACATATACAATCATATTTATCAAGTCAGTGACTAACACCACTCCTACATCTCCTCAGGCTTTCAACATTTCAGCAGTTGACCCAGACACACCTGTTGCCTTCCCCACCTGCATCCTGCCTATTGCCCTGCTCTCAGTAGCAGTGTCAATCAAAGGCCAAGGGACAATCACTGGATTTGCCAGATCCAAACCTTCCCTGTCCCAGTCAAACTCCTCATTCAACAACTGGTTGTAATGATCTCCCCAGGCATCTTTAATATCCCCACTGTTAACCACTACCTTCATTCATCATTCTTCAGATACTGCTCACCTGTGTTTCCCTGTTTTCCCTCTTCACCTGATCTTCCCCCTTAAATATCATATTCTTCTTTTCCAAACTATGTAGATTATCAAGAAAAGTCTCTGAGACTCATACTTTGCCCTGTAAACCTCTTTTCTAGCCCTACCCTTGGCAGCTAAATATTCATTTTTGTTACTATCCTTTTTCCATTTTTTTTTTTTTTCATTCATTATCCAATCCTATGTCGCCCCACAGAGGAGCATAGCAGCCCGGGGCTAGGCAAGTTGGTCCTGACATTTAAGATGAGAGTGACCAGCCTCACTCATCCCTGAATGGCATTACGTGAGCGATAAACCCCAATCACCCCGTGGATATAAACCTTCACTGGGTCAATCCGACTGAGAGCACCTCAATTACCCACTGAACAACAAGGTGCAATAATTTGGTTATGTGGTTACCACCCAGCATAGTAAGCGGTTTCCTGGTGTACAGGAAACCATTTGGCTTGTCACTCAGTGTAGAGTCACCCACAGGCAGAAGGACGAGGAAAGAAAGAAGGCAAGAAAAACAGAAAAGGGAGTGTAAAGTCACCCGAAGGCAGAAGGACAAGGAAAGAATGAAGGAAAGAAAGATAGAAGAGGATCGAAGGAAAGAAGGATGGAGGAGAGGAAAAGGCAGACATTCCCAAAAATGCCTTCTTTTCTCCTTAACTGCAGCTTCTACACCCTCATCCCACCACCAAGTCTCTCTATGTCTTGGGGGGTCCCCTTGTCCATCCACACACTGAATCAGTAACTCTCAGGAGGTTGTTCTTGAAGGCAACCTCCTGAGAGTACTGATTCAGTGTGTGAATGCCTTACCCTTTTAGGCTTGCCCTCAGCAGAATCAGTAGCACTCTGATTTCCACAGGGAGTTAGCACCAGACATGACAGGTATTTCACACAAAATGTTCTCTGTCTACTTACTATTGCACAATGCACTACTTGTTGTGCATCTGCACTGTTATCTGGCCTTGCATATGCAAGGCAGTAAGGTAACTCGTGGAATGCAAGGGTGATGAATACAGCTGCAGGACATGTAGATAAAAGAAGCAAGACGGGATTTTCAAAGGGGTGGCGCAAATGGAGGCCACATGTGCAAAGGTCTAAGATGGGGGTTCTGTGCATGTAAACACTGAGTGCCTACCTGGGGTCAACTGCCTAACTGTTGGGGTGCATGACTCACTGTGTCACCATAGGACTGTCGTACACAGCCATCACAATTATCATATAGCGGAGTGAAGGAAGCCACATGCACAGAGGTCAAAGATCGGAGTTCTATGCATTTAAACAGTGAGCAGTCATCTTGGGTCAAACATCAAACTGCTGGCTTGCATGCCTTACTGCATCAGCATGGGATTTTCATAAGTGGCCATCACAATTATCGTATAAAAGAATTTTGCCATTGGTATCATAAGAAATGGGTATAACTTTTAGGTCATTGCTCTACTGATTTACCATATATCAAACTGACATATACCAAGACCTGACTGTACTGCAAGTGGTAAATACATGGGAGTAACAGGAGTGTAAAATATAGCTTTACACCTCCACTGATCGTTTTATTTTCATAGCATATTTTTTGCAAAGAGACTGGCATCAGGTATCTGTATTTATGATTGTACAATACCATACAATTCTTTAGAAAAAGAATACAACATGCACATTGATATCGTAAGCAGTTTCGGAGATACGGATTTTAAAGAGCACGCACAGTGCATACCACCAAATGCACGTTGATATCGTAAGCAGTTTCGGAGATACAGATTTTGGAAAGCATGCTCATAACATACCTGTTGCCATGCCAAGAGCATATTCAGCATTTTTGTTAACATTTCACCTACCCCATAATGACTACCAGTATATTTATTAATCATTTTTGTATATGAAGTAAGGATCATTCTAGATATGACAAAAACAACTGAAATATTGTAAACTGAAAACAGAATGTAGGTGAACGATGACCGTTTCTTCTTCATTCAAGGTGATTTACAACCCACCATAAACTGCTCCTGTACCTAAGTCATAAAAAGGTTCACACGGCACAATGAAAAGGAAGTAAATTTCAATGTTACACTAACCTAAGGTTTGGGTGCTGCAGAGATAGGGACTGAGGTCCTGTTGCAGACTTCTGGCTGACGCAGGTCACGGTGTTATCCATAACTGGAGTTAAGTCCTTGTCATGGCTGATGTTGGATTGGGGGTTGTGGGAGGCACAGGTCCTTGCATAGGCTGTTGTTATTTTCCCATACATCTATGGGGTCAATGAGGACACTCTCAGTTTTACTTTTGGGAACAGCATGTCTGTGGTAAGTGGTGGCAACCATCATCCACTCACTTGATGTTGTGCTGCCTACTACTTTCTTCACCTTTATCATTCATTTTCTGTCTGTCCTCCCCTCTTCCTATTTCTTCCATCTTTCCTGTCACTTTTTATTAATCCTCTTTGCTTTTCAGGTGGTTTTACACTGAGTGAGAAGTCAAATGGTTTCCTGTTAGCCAGGAAACCATTTACAACTTTGGGTGGTAACCATATAACCAACTCATATGTGTTCCCTACGTGTCCACAAGTGGGTTGACAGAGGGTTAGTGCCCCTCCCTGTAAAACAGGGATAATAGCATCTGGCTATGTGTAGATGAAGATAGATGTTTAGGGTGACCTGCATGGATTTGCAAGAAATGTTATTTACTAAATCACAGGGCAATCCACCATCTAACACCTACTAGAGATAACCTCAGTGATACCAAGGAAGCCTGCTCTAATACAGCCAGATCAGAGCCCTGAGAAGCTGAAAGGGGAAAAAAAAAAAAAAAAAAAAAAGGTTCCTGGAGGAAGTCACTAAAAAAATTAAATCCTGCTGTTGTGAAGTGCGAGTGCTAGGAGGTTATCAAATCTCACATTTTAAGCTTCTAGTCTGAGTTACCAGGTTGCCTGCTGTTGTGAGATGGGGTATTTTGTAAAGTTGTGCATTATTTCTCTTTTCTATAATGTTTTCTTTGGATGACTGTTCAATTTAAGTTTGTATGCTAAAAAGCTATGTAATGTAAGAAAGCTTGAATGCTTTGGAAGTCTCCAACTTAGAACTATGTTGCTGCTACAAGTACCTAGAACGTTCGAGTAGCAAGCAAGGTTATAAAAAGAATGGGAGTAGAGAGTGGAGGTGTCTGTTCACTTGTGGCACTTGTGATATTAAATATAACGACGAGATGCATTTGAGAAAACCCTTTGTTAAGCCGGGGTATCGTCAAAAAGGGACGTTATAATAAAGAGCCTCTGTGTTACAGTGGTAAAGTGTGCGTCTCACACGCTGGTGGACGCGGGTTCATCTCTCGCCAGAGTTGTAAAAACCTTGGGAAGCGTTCACCGAGCCACTTACCGCTTTGGCAGACATAAGGGGTGCTGTGGTTGAACCGGTGTCGCATACTAGTAAGCTTGCACCCAGTCAGCTCAGGCGGGCCGATTACACTTGGTTCACAGACTACACACACATCCAAAGCCACTTCAACACAAACACTGACATTTACAAGCACTTCTCACCCTACATACAATCTCTGCAGAGCACCACATGTTGGTGGAGTACAGATACAGATACACAGACAGACATAGACACAGACATAGACATAGAAAGTATAGGGATGCATATGGGAGCTTTGGGATCTAACCCCACAACCAAGTCCAAAACCCACCCAAATGAGTCCAAAAACATGTTTCTAGCTCGTCTAAACCCCCAGATAGCTTTGAAACAAGCTAAACTAAGCCTAGAAGCAGTTTATAACTCACCTAAACCCAAAAATAAAATCTGAATATCATAAAAAACAAGTCTGGATAAAAGTTAAACTTAGGACTAAACTGTACCCCCCGATGACAGTGACCACCCCATCTATGACTTAAACACATCAATCTAAGTTTAAAAGCAGTTTATAAATCAACCTAAACTCAAAATTTAAGTCTAAAATATCATCAAAATCGGTTAAAAAAAAGACCATCGGATAAAAACCTACCGGACAAAAAGGGATTGGCCATCGATAGGTGGGGAAGGTTGTTAATTTTTTTACATGCTAAAGCAGGGTATCGCATAAAGTTGTATCAGATAGTGGCGTATCACTGTACTTCGAAAACAAAGGCTATGAACATGAGAAGCCTGTGTTGACCATCGATAGGCAGAGAAGGTTGTTAATTTTTTTTACATGCTAAAGCAGGGTATCGCATAAAGTTGTATCAGATAGTGGGGTATCACTGTACTTCAAAAACAAATGCTATGAACATGAGAAGCCTGTGTTATTATGACACCTGAGTTGATCTTGGGTACAGTGAAAGGCTGACCCTATCATTTCGTTTTTGAAGGCTCCAACATGCTTGCATGCGTCGGCCTTGGTCACCTAATGGCGGCTCTCCACGCTGCTCGATCCCTGGGAGCCTCCCTGTTCAGCCCCTTAACCCTTAAGTCACACTTAACGACCTCGTCCCATGTCTTTCTCGGTCTACCCCTCCCCCAATATTAACACCTCTCACCCTCTGTACCCAATTATCATCCCCCATCCTCTCCACATGTCCAAACCTCCTCAGCCTACCTCTCCTCATCACAACACCAATACACTCCAGTCCCATCCTACCTCTCAACTCTTCCATCGTAAACCCAGCCCCCCCAGGCCTTGCATGCAGGGACGCACTGCACATCCACCTAATCATTGTCATTTCTGTACGTTTAAACCTGCGAATATCCTCTTCGTTTACTGCCCAGGTCTCACTACCAAACAGCATCACACTCCTAACACATGCTGCATACAAAGACCCCTTAGCACGTAAGGAGAGTCCTCTCAATGTCAGGAGAGGCAACAGCTCCCTGAACTTCTTCCAACAACTTCTCACCCTAGCAACTGAGCTAACTCCAGCCCCACCTCCGGCACATAACATGTCTCCCAAATGACGAAACTCCTCCACAGCCTCAAGAGACTCACCTGCAAGTTCAACCCTCTCACGCCTAACACTCTCCACCTGCTCTCCCCGACATGCCGCACACATGAAATCAGCATCATCTCGCAGTCTACCTCTAATATCACTACATCTCTTGTGCACCCATTTATCACAAACACCACACAAGATGGAATTACTTCCCACACCCTTGTGGCAAACTGCACATGGCCACTCTACCTCTCCTCTGATTGTACCGCCACCAACCCTAGATATCATCACTTTTGTTTTATCTGCATTTACCCTTAAGCCCTTGTACCCCATACCATCTCTCCACTTCTTAAATCTTTCCTCCGCCTCCTTTTCATTCTCCGCAATCAACACTAAATCATCAGCATACAACATCTCCCATGGGAGTCCATCTCTGAAGTCACGTGAGAGGGCTTCAAGCACCATGATAAACAACAAGGGACTCAAAACTGACCCCTGATGCACACCAACATTCATGGAAAACTCATCACTCAGAGCTCCATTCACTCTTACCTGGGTGCGAGCACCCATGTACATGACCCTATGAGGAATGATTTACTAGGCGAAGTCTATCCTACACTGAACTACAGCTACTGGAGCCTGTGGCAGTCTGGGACATGGACATAACAAGAGGTGATAGGAGTTGGGACAGAAAAGTGCAGCAGTGAGTCAAATCTTCGACATGGAGCCGAAAGGTGTACAAAACAGACAAGAAACCATACTAGGCAGAAGGAGGCATCTCTAGCTTCAATCATGATATTTCAAGAAGCACAATGTGAACAACTAGAAGCACAAAGTGAAGGACAAAAAGAGCTCAAGAGAGAACTCAGAAAACAACTACAAGCACAAAGTGATGAACAGAAAGTATGACATGAGCAGCTTCATGAGGCATTACAGGAGCAACAAGAGTTACAACTGAGGATGCAAAGACAGCTAGATGCTTTCAAGGGGGAACTGAAAGAAGAACAGCAATATTTGAAGGATGAAGTATATGCCGAGCTACTACAGCAGAAGCGTGAAGTATACAATAACACAACGGAGTGCAGACACCATGCAGACAACCAGCTGAAGATAATTAGTGAAAGAATTGAGGCTGTAGAGAAATCTTGCATTGCTGAGCCTCAGGTTAGTGTACATGAAGCATACGTAAAAAAAAAAAAAAGGACAGTGTAGCGTGAACCGTGATGAATTCCAAGCATTGAAAGGTAGCACTACTGGGTTCAATAATCAGAATGTAGATGTTTTGAGTCCTGGACTTAATTGTAATGCCCCAGTTTCTGGGCCCCAAACCAGTGAAATGCATGGCTACAATGGTGGTCCAATTAGAAAGGAACCTCAGGAAGCTGATGGTAAAGTATCCTGGGAAGCTTATTATGGGCAATTTGTGTTAATTCCAAATAACAATGGTTGGGATAATAGGCAGAAAGCAGTGCAGCTTGCTACTAGCCTCAAGGGTGTTGCAATAAAGATTCTTGGTCAGATGTCGGTGGAGGAGAGGAACAGTTATCAGTCCCTAGTAGAAGTGATGGAACTCAGATATGGGACCATGCACCAGACTGAGGTCTACAGAGCAAGATTCTGGACCAGTTTACAAGATTGAGGCAAATCCCTTTAACAACTTGCTCATGACCTGGAGAGTATGGCATACAAGGCATACCCTGGAGCAGCACCTAACTTACTGGCTATTCTTCTAAGTGACCAGCTCACTGATTCTCTTGATAGTGCAGAGTTGAAAGTAAAAGTGTACCTAGCACAACCAAGAAGCATGCAAGTAGCATTAGTCAAGGTTCTGGAATTTGAGTCCTACATCAGGTTCTGTAAATCCAGTTTGCAAGCAGGGCATAGAGCGGGATTCACAGCAAGAAAGGGGCATGTATGTGTAGCAGAGAAATTTGAAGAAGTTGCTGGTACTGGGAGAAACCAGGACATAGGAAAGAGGACTGCTACAAGTGGAAGAAAGAACATAGGAGAAGGTCAGAGGAGGTTGCTGGTTCTGCAAGAGGCCAGGACACAAGAACAAGGATTGTTCCAAATGGAAGATAAAGCAAGAAAAGAAAAGTGCAAGGATATCTACAATTGCAACAAAAGAGTGTTGCACATGAAGTGAGGTGGGGCACTTCAGTTCTGAGTGTCCAAAGAAGAAAAAGGAGGATAAGAAGAGGGGTGCAGAACACAAGAAAGAAGCAGAAGACTAGTAAAGGCTGATGTTAAGAGGCAACAACCAGCCAGTTTCTCCAAGTAGCCCCAACCACCAAGAAAACGCAAGAAAACTTCAATTGACAGTGTGTGAGTAGACAGAAGAATAGATGGCAAGGAGTGTTCCCTGGTGATTGACTCTGCCTCAGAGCAGACTTTAGTGAGGCCTGATGTGTTACATCATCAGTATCTGCCTGAGTCATCAGAACTGTGTGGAATAACTAGGCACCGCACAAAACTGAGGGGACCCTTGGTCGTCCGGATTGATGTGGCAGGACGAGAGGCTATGCTTCCAGTATACGAGGACGACGTGGAGGATCCTTGCCTTCTTGGTCTGGACAGTCTAATGGCCATGGGATGTGAGCTCCATGAAGCTCAAGGTCCAAGGAAAGTCTGTTCCTGTCATGGCAGGAGACATACCAGTTCTGGTTGTGAGGTAAGGGTGCTGCGCACTACACTGATGCCTCCAAAATTAGACCTAATACTCCAGTGTAAGGAGAGTAGCTCTTATGAGCGAAGCTTGATGGATGGTGCAAGATGAAGGCTGGAGTGATGGTGGGGAGGTCTTTGGTGGTAACAGGTGCAGGTGAAGTGCCAGTTGTGGTAGCCAATTTCTCCCGTGAGGCACAGAAGGTCAACAAGGCAGAAATAGTGGGACTGTGCCAAGCAGTGGACCCTGAGTGGCATCAGTGGAAGGCACGTAAAAGGAGTGTAGTTAAAGAAGATGGTAATCTGTCAGACCACTTACAAGACCTGCTTTTCTGGAAATGCCAGTTCCTGGATGACACACAAGTACTGCAATTATGGCAACTGCTAGTGAAGTTTGCTGGTGTCTTTTCCATTGGAGACCTAGACCTGGGATGCACAGTATTGTATCAACACCAGGGATCACCACCCAATTAAACAGCCTGCTTGGAGGATGGCGTCAGCTCGCCAGCAAGAAATGGAAAGGGTGATGGAGAATCGTCAAATTCAAGGAGTGATAGAAAAGGCCAGCAGTCCTTGAGCATCAGCAGTTGTCTTGGTAAGGAAGAAGGATGGCTCAGTGAGGTGCAGTGTGGATTATTGAGTCCTAAATGAAGTGACAGTGAAGGATGTGTACCCCTTGCCAAGAACTGAAGGCATGCTGGATACTCTCTCAGGTGTCAAATGGTTCTCTATCCTTGACATGAAAGCAGGGTATCGGCAAGTAAAGGTCACAAAATATGACAAGGAATAAACAGCTTTTTCATTTGGGCAGGGTTTATGGCAGTTCAAATTTATGCCATTTGGCCTGTGTAACATCCTGGCTACTTTTGACTGCCTCATGGATAAAGTACTGGAAGGCCTGCACTGGCAGACAGCTCTCATTAACTTGATGATAAGACTGTGTTTGGACAGACTTTCGACCAGGAACTGGAGAGGCTGTCAAAGGTGTTCAACAGGATCTATGCAGCACACCTCAAGAAGAACTCAAAGAAGTGTTACTTGTTCCCGAAGGAAATGAAGTACCTGGGACACATTGCAGGCGAAGGCAGCATCTGTACTAATCTGGAGAAGGTGGCAGCTGTGAAAAACTGGCCACTTCCAACTTGCATGAAGGAGCTGCAGAGTTTCCTGGGTTAGTGTATCTATTCTCTATCTATTTATAGCCTGACATCCTAATCCTAAAGGGTGGCCACAGACAAAACACCTCAAGTCACTCTGTCACCCACTATTGGAATGCCCTCCCCCCAACTCACTCCCCCTTCCCTCATATAACTCTCAACTCCATCCCTCCGCCTCATCCTCAGTCTCCCCCCCTCCCTCTCCCTCCCTCCACTTCACTCATATACACCCTCTTAGTCAGTCTTTCATTCTCCGTTTTTTCCACATGTCCAAACCACCTCAGTGTATTTCTCCTAATTTTCTCAGTCACATCCACTACTACTACTACCTCAATCACATCCATTACTATTACTACCGGCATTCTGTCAAGGACTTTGCTATAACAGTTGCACCTCTGCACAAGCTGTTAGGGAGACAGTAGTTTATGTGAACTGCAATGACTCAGAAGACCTTTGATGAACTCAAGTATGCATTAGCATGCTCTCCAGTCTTGCCGTACCCAGATAAGAGTCAGCCATTCTTCATTGACTATGATGCTAGTGACCATGGCATTAGTGGAGTCCTGTTGCACAAGAAAGATGACAAAGAGTATGTGGTGGTATATTACAGCAAGAAGCTCAGCTCACCGAAGTGGAACTACGGTGTGACCCATAAGGAGCTCTTAGGAGTGGTGAAAAGCCTTGACTTTTTCCATTCCTACTTGTATGGGTCCTACTTCATCATCAGGACAGACCACGCAGCACTCAAGTGACTGAAGACATTAAAGAATCCAGAAGGACAACTGGCACACTGGTTTGGGAGGCTGGGCTAGCAAAACTATTAGGAGCTGCACCATCCTGGGCAGCTACATAACAAAGCTGACAGCCTGAGTAGTCAGTCTAGTGACCCAGTTTGCAAGCAGTGTAGTAGAAAGGAAAATCTTAGCATGAAATGCAGCAGTACTGCAGTGACAGGGTCAGTGTCAGTTGAGGAATACCCGAAGAGGATACAGATAGAGGATACGGATTTACAATCAATGCTACAGTGCCCGCAACAGGGTTCAGTGCGACCATCTTGGGAAGAGGTTTCCAGGTTTGGCCCTGCGACTAAGACCTACTGATGTCTGTGGGACCTTCTTCATCTGAACAACAGACTACTGGGGTGTCAGTGGGAAACACGCGATGGCCTTAGTAAGTATTGGTAGCTGGTGGTTCCTAAGAAAATGAGGTCTGAGGTCAGGTCTCACATGAGTCCCATAATGGATCACTAATGGGCACCTTGGAGTGAAGAAAACTTGAAATCGGTTGTGACAGAGGTTCTACTGGACTGGCGTGCATCAGGATGTTGAAGAGTGGTATCAGGCCTCTGATGTGTACTGTGCCAAGAAGAGACCCAAGAAACATGGTTGCATCCCTCTTCAGGTGTACCAAGTGGGAGCACCAATGGAATGAGTTGCAGTAAATACTGCAGGACCTCTGCCACTCACTGAAAAGGGAAACCAGTGTATATATATGTGTTGTCATGGACTACTTCACAAGGTGGCCAGAAGCTTTGGCCATCCCAGATCAGAAAGCCACAACTGTTGCTCAGGTGTTGGTTGACCAGTTCTAATGTCATTTTGGGATGCCACAAAAGCTATACTCAGACCAGGGTAGAAACTTCGAGTCTGTTGTGTTCTGTGAGTGCTGCAAGTTACTGGAGATCAAGAAGACCAGGACAACTCATCAAATGCCACAGTCAGATTCAATGGTGGAGAAATTCAGCTGGACCCTTAGACAAGAACTGGCCAAGTATTGTTTACTATGTCCTTCTCACCAATACAAAACACATTTAACATACAAATATCAGCTTCATGGCATTTATGACACTTTATTTCATAAGCTACCAATAATACCTTTATTTAAAAGCATTTTTTCACTTCCCAGTGAGATACAGGTCCTTCTAAGCTCTCCCTTTCTGCCTGATACAGTATTGCATCATACCCTTTGTCAAACACAAACCACTCAACTTCCATTTTGGGGGGTTCTTTCTGCTATTTTGGGCTACATAATACTCCCTCATGCTAATTTTTTAATGTAGATTTGCTCTATACTTCATTACAATGCACAAATTGACCAATGTTTTGCTTATTTCATGGAAATCACTCCCATATAGTGAGAAACCAGTCTATTTTTGTTCAGTAGAGTCTCTGTACAGTAAGAGATAGGCTATGCAAATGCTCGTGCTGAATCAAGTTTGTACTAAGACGTGACATGTACTGTACATGGTAATAGTCAGCAATGAAACGTAAATAATGTAAATCTCATTATTTCTACACATTCTATACAATGCACATGTTGTAAGGCATTTTTCCATCACCGCAAGTCACTCCACCGTAATGATATTGGGTAGTTATGGCAGCACAGAAGAGCTCTCACTCCAGTTTAAAGGGCCGCACCTCCCCACTCCGAAGACAGCTTCAGACCCACTGCTGGGATGTTTTCCCACCTTTTCCATGAAATGTTAGTGCCATATATTCTGTCGCATTATCCTTACCCAGTTCTTTCCAGAGAAAGCATGATATGAATCCACATCTCCAAATTTCATGGGGTTTGGCCACACAGTTCATGAATAAACTGGCGACAATGCACAACTGCATCATGTCCTTGAACCCACAATGCCGGGGAATATTTAATGAAGTCGTCACCTCACTATGGGCAATTTTTTGGAAACTGCAGAAAATTGCTAGTTTTCAAACCTTAATATCTCGGAAACTATAGCACTTAGGGAAACAAATTAATGACCATTTTACTCATCAACTCTTCCTCCAGTGAATGAAAGCACTGCCAGGTCTCTAGGTCATTGCTTTGATAAGTAATGATGTGGGGAAGAGAATTAATTTTCACCATGGCAGAAGCATGAGAGCAGGACGTGTTTGTGCGTCTGCCTGCGGCGCGAACTATGGCTTTGCTCTCATTGTGATAACTTACTCCAGTACTAAATAAACTAGACACTGTTGCATCCAAGGAATGGCTTTTGGCACTATCACTGAGCCCTTTTCTAGTATCTCTGGAAAGTAGCTTGGCAGGGGTGGATGATGCAATTGGCTACAGGAAGCATGGACGGAATCAGACGAAGAGGAACCTGAACAATGCATTGTACACTTGGCAAAGGCAAGGGAAAGACTGACGTGTGGTACAGACGGACTCTTTCCCTACCCTTTGGTGGCGAGATGAAATGGTGGCCAGTTCAAACGATGACAGGAAGACAATTGTGTGTATAGCCGCTAACCAGCGACTCCGTAGCAGCCCGATTGTGACATGTATACACGTTACTCGGCAGACAGGGGTTAATGTAGCTTTTATTCCTTAATGATAGCAGACAAATAATCATGTCTATATCACTTGAGGTGTTAACTATCTAATTATGTGTAGCTTCCAACACTTGGAAACAGCTGCCTTGCACTGATTGAGCATGAAGACGTAACAGCAGAGAACAAAAAAACAGTAACAATATGAAAACAGAAGTTAAAGAGCAGGGATACAACATGGTGTTCCTGCAATAAATGTGCAGATCCAACAGTATACTTGTATACAGCAACTCTGACATAAGGGTTGCCAAAGCAAAATAACACCTCTATATAACAAAAGAATAACACAATAACCATATAAACATAACTATTGCAACTTATGGGGAAAGAGAAAGAAAAGACTGCAAAATGCAAATATATGACAAAGTGGGCACCAGCTAGGCAAAAAATAAATAAATAATAAACAAATCATCATCATCATCATCCTGTGTCGCCCCACAAGGAGCGTAGGAGCCTGGGGCTAGGCAAGTTGGTCCTGACAATTAACCTGAGGAGAGCAATTGGCCTCAACTGAGACTAACAGTTGAAAGCGACTGGCCTCAAATGAGCGCGATTTTCATAGGCGTACCAAAGCCGCGCCACAAGGAGTAGGTGGCTGAAATTTGTACAGGAAATAGGGGCAGGTGTCAACTCTTGATACCACCCACGCACTGCCCCATATACACTCAGAATAAGCGCAGACACCACGGAGTGCGCAAGTCAATCTTCCTCCTGTGGGGAGGAATTGTTTTGTAATCCTATGATTCATAAAAAGATAAAAAATAAATAAACTCATGTCATAAAATTCATAAGAGTTTTGCTCCTTTGAATAATATGACATGAGTTTATAAAAAAAAAATACAGTATTAATAGTTTTCTTTCCAGCTCCAAAAATCTCCCCTACACCCATCGGGAGATTTGATCCCTTGTCTCCTGACCTCTGACCCAATTGTCATTCCTAGGTCAAGCACTAGACCACCACATCACGGGGCTTCACGCTGTCAGACAGATGAAAGCTCTATCCATCATTCAGGCACGTGCCTGGGTAACAAAAAAAAATTATATAAAATGAACATAAAAAGATTTCATGTCAATTATGAACACTTTTTATCACAAATAATTACATTCATGCATCTTTATATGGCCAAGAAACTTACAAAAGGTCTTTGAAAAATAGTAACTACGGTATATTTATGTGCAAGGTTCGTGAATGAGAACCTTATTTCACTACCTACATTTTTCCTTTTATTCACATCAAATTACTGTACATTTATTGTGCCTCCAGATGATACATGCATGAAATTTCCTTGACATGGCACCGAAAGCAGTTATTCATCAACATAACAGCTTGTTGCAGTGTAATATCAAGCAGAATATTGTTTACACACACACACACACAAGAGAGAGAGAGAGAGAGAGAGAGAGAGAGAGAGAGAGAGAGAGAGAGAGAGAGAGAGGATCTGTTTTTTCAGTTACTGGCATTTTACTGAGAGAAAGGGAGAGAGTTACGAGTATATTGTATAATATTGTGTTTTGTCGGCAGTAAGGTAACTTATTGTAGAGAGAGAGAGACAGAGAATCACGAGTATATTGTACGGTCATTTCTAGTACAGTAAGACCTCAAATAACGGACTTCAACTGACCGAAATTCGCTTTTATTGGAATCACGAGCTACCGGACTAAATTCCTAAATATCGGAAAAAGTCTAATAAAGCAAGAAGCAGTCCAGACTACCTGACCACTTCAGCTATGTTCACCTCAATAAGGTAAGTAAAAGAAATGTCTGTCAGTGTGCAGTACAGTATTATTATTATACAGTAAACCTTCCATAAGTCGAACTTTTAGAAGATGGAATCTTCAGTTAGCCGAACTCAGGCCGAGACCACGTATGAAAGTAGGCCGAAATGCGAAAGTAGGGGGAGAAATGGCGCCAGGCGGACACGCCAGGCAAACACGTGGCGCCAGTCTGCTCCTTGCTTTTGGAAACGGTAGTTGCGCCATTCTTACTGTCATCTAGTGCTGAGCAGTGCTCTCCTTTTGCCTTCTGCCTTGCCATGGAAGGTTCAAAGCGTAAAAGAAATGATACTAACACCTCTAGTCATTAAGAAATGAAACTAAAAAAAAAAAAAATGTGTGTGTGTGACTTAGTGTAGTGATCATGATTAAAGTTCAGTAATATTATTACTGAAAGTGTTACATTGCAGTCTATTACAGTGATTACATTTTTTAGTTCTTAATATAGAGTGAAATAAATACTGTACTGGGTACTGTTTAGAATTTACGTTAAAGTGAGAACTCACCCAACTCCACTGCCTCCGTCTCCAAAACAAAACAAACTGCCGACGAATCTACTGCTTCTAACGAAAGGTGTTACACTGCAGTCTATTACAGTGATTACATTTTAAGTTTAGTTCTTAATATAGAGCGAAATAAATATTGGGTACTGTTTAGAATTTAAGTTAAAGTGTGAACTCAAAAACCTCCACCACCTCCGTCTCCAAAACAAAACAAACTGCCGACGAATCTACTGCCTCTAACGAAGGGTGTTACACTGCAGTCTATTACAGTGATTACATTTAAGTTTAGTTCTTAATGCAGAGTGAAATAAATACTGGGTACTGTTTAGAATTTACGTTCAAGTGTGAACTCAACCACCTCCACCACCTCCGTCTCCAAAACAAAACAAACTGCCGACAAATCTACTGTCTCTAACGAAAGGCAAATTATGTGCACTGAATTCTTTCTTTTTTGTCTTTCTTTATTAATTTATACATTGTATATGCTCCTTTACTTTAGTGTTAAGAAGACAAGTAATAAGTATTGTTTTTGCAATTTGGGGGGGAGAATGAGAGGGCGAAAGAGGGAGTGTGTATTGCTGTGAGCAACAGGTGGAAGGGGAATGTAAGAGAGTATGGTTCAGTTGGGTCAAGGATTGTGTGGGTAAGAATGAAAGTTGGACTACAAATGTGGGCAATTGTGTGCGTGTATGCGCCAACGCAAGATCGTGTAAATAGAGTGAGAGAAGAGTTTTGGACAAATGTGGAAGCCTGCCTGGAAAAGTTTGAAAGGAATGAGAGAGTGTTTCTGATTGGAGATATGAATGGAAAAGTAGGGAATGAGAAGGTGGATGGAGTGGTTGGTGAGTGGGGTGTGCCT
>JAGKTI010001417.1:32226-85728 GCA_018397915.1 Birgus latro | reverse complement strand
AAACTTTTCCACTAATGACCTAAGGATGAATATCTGATCTACGCAACTCTTCCCTTCCTAAAACCTCCGTGTTCTTTACCAACTAATTCTTCTGTTTTTTCCCTAACTCTGTCAATAAGTATCCTACCATACACTTTTCCTATTACACTATGAAGACAAATGCCCCTATGACTACCACACACTTTTTTTTCCTCTTTTCCTTTGTACAGGGGGAATAATTATACCTGATTTCCAATCCTCCAGGACTCTACCTTCCTCCCAGGCCAATCTGCACGTCATCCATATCCATTCTACTGCTATCTCTCCCCAGTGCTACAGCATTTCACCACACATTCCATCAATTCCTGTGGCTTTCTCCATTTTGACTTTCTTCACTGCTTCCACCACTTCCATTCTACTGATGTCTTCTTCTCTTCTCACCTCCCTCCTTCTCCCAGCCATTCCCCCGCCACTTACCTTCACATGACTTTCATTTTCTATATTTAACAGTTCCTGAAAGTGTTCTCTCCATCTGCCCACATTTTCTCCCTTCTCAACTAGCCATCTACCATTTTTATCTTGCACTTCCCAACTAACTTCTTCATCACCCTCTCTAACGCTCTTTACCTCTTTCCAGAACACTGTCTTGCATTCCCTCCACTTTACACTCAAATTCATTCCAAATTCCTCATCCACACTCTTCTTACTCTAACTAATCTTTTTACTTCTTTCCTCCTCTCTACATATAACTCTTTCTTCTGCTTCTCAACTTCCTCCACACCCCTGCTTCCCATCCACTCACTATATGCTTTCTTCTTTTGTACACCCCTGCTTCCCATCCACTCACTATATGCTTTCTTCTTTTGTGCCACAGCTTGTCTCACCTCTCCATTCCACCATCCTGTTCCTTGCACCCCCTTTCGTCATCTCTTGACCCCACACACCACCTCACATTCTGTGCACACACTTTCCACCTCCCCTATCTGTTTCAAATCATATTTCCCCAATCACTCCACCTCTCTCTTATATTCTGCCTTTTTTCCATCCTCTTGCAACCTTTCTACCCTCCTTGTATGGACTACTACTATCTGTCCTTCCCTACTACTATTCCTCCATTGCTTTTGAACTTTGATTTTCACCATCACCAAATAATGGTCAGAAAGTCATGTCCTCCAACCTCTGTATGCTCTTGCATCCACTGCACAACTTATTCTGTCATCCACACACACATAATCAATCTTTGTCTTCCATTTGTTCAGTTTACCACCCACCCTTCTCATCACTCGCCATGTATACCTGTGGATCATTTTGTGTCCAAAGAGGGTATTGGCTATCACCATCTCCTTCTCTGCACAGATGTCCACTAGAGCACTACCATTCTCATCCACTTCTACAGGCACACCCCACTCACCAACTTCTCCATCCACCTTCACTTTCGCTATTTTTCCCATTCATATCTCTAATATGTATACTGTATATACATGAGCTTGAAAATGTGAAATGAACACTGATGTATAATTACTAGCCTTTAGACAGGTGTATGTGTACACTTTGACCACTCTCACTGAATGACTCATCACTATCGTCTGTTTCTGGATCACAGTCACCGTCATCTTCATCTACAGAGACATCATATACTTCAGATTCATCCTCTGAAGTGTCTTGGTCTTCTATACTAGGGAAAAACTCATCAGTATCTGAGGAGGGATCAAAAGTCGCAATGGCTACACCGTATACACCCTCTCTCAACTGCGCAACAGGTCAATTGACTGGGTAGGGCTCTTGGCAGTTGATTTGTTACCAATATCATTTGGGGAAATTATACAAAAAAATAAAGATTGGGAGATAGGATATTCCATCATCCAGAAGCAAACCATTGGTCAAGGCCCTCGACATTTCATTACATGATTGTGACGTATCAAAATAAGCCCTGATATGCAAAATCTAAGCACACCAAAGAAGCCAAACCAACTACGATTTTCCCATAAATGATGTTGTTACACACCTGGCCTACTTGTGATTGACAGCAACGTGGCATGTTTAGTTTGGGACATTTAAGTGTACCTACGCACGTGTGAACAATTTTTTGGTACCGAAGGGGTTAATGGAGATTATTTCTAACCCTCCAGTGCCAGAGGTCTATCCTATCATTAATTAAATCATTTGCTGGTAACAAGGATATAAAATAGTTGTCATTGAGGTAGACAGGTTATGCAAGGGGCCACTAAAGACAATGAATTTTTGTCAGTAAAATTCCAATATTATAGCAGATGCAAGATCAGTGACACTAAATATCATCAGTGCTGATGTCAACAGAGTCTTCTGCTGCTGAGTAAATATTCAGTTTTCTTAATAAAGAACTCACCAAAGAAGATTATATGAAGAAATCTATCCTTTGTTCAATATTCTGTTTATGATTTATGTTAGTTGTGCATTATGTGGCTTGCCCTTATACTCCCAGAACTTAAACTCAATGTCGTACCTGCGGCCGGACGTTGAGTGTAAAAGTCCCATCACCATGGTCCTCCAGGTCGCAAAGGGCAACTTTCTGAGGGCCAACACAGGTCACAGTCAATTCACCAGGTCCAGCTCTGCGTGTATCAATGAAGCTCTTGATGTCATGACCAACCATACCATGCCGTAGCCCCTCACCTGAGCAAGCCACCCGAGATGCGTCTGCTACACTCTCGACATTGACTTTAAGGGGGCATCCTCGCACCTGCCGGTCTGACCACATTACGTTGAGCAAGTAGGCGCCAGGAACCACAGGAGTGTAAACTGCCAACCAAACTCCACCACCTTGGGGCACCAGTGACACTGACACATCTGCTTTGGTGCCACTCATGGTAACATCAGGTGCTCCAGGTCCAGCTGCCGATCCATCAATGATGAACTCAGCCTGGTCACCGCACCGGGCCGTAGTGAGGCCATGTCCTCTCAGAGTCACTCTAGTGTGGTCTCCTGTGGACACAGGCTCAGCCCAGCCGTGTACTGGCATGTTTGGCAAAAGGAGGCTTGAATACCACAATCTCATCTCATATGCTCCCTCTCCTGGTGGTGTGAAAAGCAATCTTGCTCTTGACCCATTCTGATCAATTCCCACTTCAACTGGTCTGCCATCATGAGTCACCTCACCACTGAGGCGACCAGGACCAGCCTCACTCACATCAAAGGAAAGTCGTTTCTCTTCTCGCGGGGTCAGCTCCAGGCGGCCATCAGCATCCATCAGATTGGCCCAGCCACCGATCAGTCTAACTTTCGCTGGGTCCACAATTTTAGGGTGGAATGGGCTACCAGCAACGTCTCTCTTGTTCCACTGAACACGCACATCAAAGATGCCAACCTCATGAGGTATATACGTTACCTGCATGTAAAGAAATATTTTTTATATATAGTTTTATACTTCTTCATAAGTTTCACTTGAATATTGCAGAAATTACTGTACACAACATGACAACAGATATGCAGAAAATGTTAACCTGCACTGACCTGATACAGTCCCTCATCTTGTTTGCGTACATTGACCTTGGCCACACTGTCAGGTCCATCAACAGTTACATGTGGCTCCCCAAGCAGTCCTCGGCCATCCACAGTAAAGATAAGAGGAGTGTCAACTCCTCCTCCCTCAAGGCCCAGTCCCTTGACACTTGCTAGGCCAGACTCACCCACCTCTACCGTGAGCGGTGACCCTGGCACCTGCATAACAAAGGTTACATCAACACAAAAGCATTGTTCCTTGAAACCATTAACAGTAAACACTCTCAATGAGACTCTTTTTGCTCTAAATAAGTGAGGCTTACCCACTCTGTACAATCCAAGTGTACAAACTAGGCAGTTGGCATTACTTAATTAACTGTGCACTTGAACATAACAGCCAGATAGATGGCATTACTAAATAAACAGCAGTCATATTTATCAGCCAGGTAGTTAATTACAACATTATTATCTGACCTCCTCGCCTCCATAGAAGACAGTGACACGGTACTGTCCTGGGGCATCAGGCACCCACTCCACCACCTCTCCCCCAGGCCCACTCTTCACCTCCAGTGGTGTCACTACCCCTGATGGAGCCACAACCTGCACCTCCAGGTCTGCTGAACCAGCCTCAGACTTGTCCACTGTCAAGATTTGGTTATTACAGAAGAGTGTGATTAAATTTTATTGTATACTAATGATACTAAGCTCTCTACGTCTTTTACAGTTCAGTGGGGTGCTGATATAACTGAGTGGTTCCCCTGCCTGCATATACAGTAGGCGCGGAAAGTACTGACGTTTTTTTTGCCGACGTCATTCTTCTTCGCGTTAAGTGAAGTAGGGTCAATACTACCCTCCCCTGTGATGCGAAATGAGCTGATGCTTTTTCAACGGGAGCTGGCAACCCTGCTTGATAGGTTTGGCACCACAGGAGCAGGCTCAGTAATGTTTGGGCAGCCACAGGAGGAGGATTGTCTCTGTGTGTGATGCACCACGAGGGCATGTTTTGACTCAAATAACACAGTTATTTGGTTACCTACCACATTCTCATCATGCCTAAAGTAACCACAAGCAAGGACAAACGTGTGGAAGTGATTACTTTATACAAAGCTGGCCACAAACTCCCATTTATTGCAAATCAGATGGTGTTAGACTGAGGACAGTGCAGAGACTGGTGAAGCGGTTCAAGGACAGTGGGGAGGCCATTCCTTCCACTCCACTTCCCAAGCCTGGGAGACCTCGTAAGACAACCTTCAGGACCCGTCAGCTGATCTCAAGGCAAGTTAGCAAGGATCCAAGGCTAACAGCATGGGATTTAAAAGAAAAGAACCCACAGTTGCTGGCAGATGTGTCTGTCAGAAGTGTGCAGCAGCTGTTGCATGACGATCTGGGCTACAGGAGTTTTTGTGCTCGTAAAAAACCACTGCTAACTGCACTTCAGAAGAAAAAGAGAGTAAATTTTTGTAAGAAATATCTTGCCTGGAGTGAGGAGCAATGGAAAACTGTGCTTTGGAGTGATGAGTCAACATTTACTGTCACTGGTACCCCTTCATCACGAGTGTACCGCAAACCAGGCAGTGACCCCCTGGATCCTAAGTACACTTCCAAGTTTGTTAAATACCCAGCCTCACTCATGGCTTGGGGCTGCTTTACATATTATGGTGTCAGTAGGTTGGTAATTCTACCCGCAAATGAAAAAGTGAACCAGAACAATTATTTGGAGCTCTTATGTGATGTTTTAAGTGACTCATTTGATAAAACCAAGGCAAGAGTATTTATGCAAGATTCTGCCCCTACACATGTTGCAAAGTCAGTGAAACAATGGCTAATAGACTGTGAGGTTCCCTTTATTCGAGATTGGCCCGGAAACAGCCCAGATATCAATCCCATTGAGAATTTATGGGCGCACATGAAGCGGCAGTTGCGTAGTATGGACACAACATCTTTGCCTAAACTTGAGGCTGCAGCTATGGAGCAGTTTTAGTCCGTCTGTTCTGCAAAACTACGCCATCAGTCTCCCCAGACGCCTTAAGAAGATAATAAAGGTGAAGGGGAATGCCAGTAAATACTAAATTCAATGGTGAGTGTTAATTTATTTGTTTCTCCTTGCTAACCACAAGAATGTTTTCTTTTTTTAAGATGGCGTCAACACTTTCTGCGCCTACTGTACAAGTATCCCTCAACTTCCTCCCCACCTCCATAAGGATGGTGGATTACCAGAGAAGGGCAACTTCACCCTATATTCCACCAGATTCATGTTTCTGATGAACTGAGAGCTACAGCTACTACTATAGTTGGTTTGTTTCCATCTGACAAAAATTCTTAACTCCTCTCAGCTCAGTTTATGGCCAGATGTAGTCAGATTGGAAAATAAATTTTACTAATAACCAAGGATATTCATTCCTCTATCATAACTAAAGCTCATGGAAATTCATGCAACGACAGCTTAGTATTCAAGTTGTGAGTGATACTAGTTCCTCAGATGAAAGCAAACCAACTATACTACTACAGTTCACTAGAAGCCTTCTACATCCACATTTATAAAAACCAGGAGACCCCTACAGTGCCTAAAAACACAAAGTAGGGCACATTATGGAATAACTTGCAGTAATACATTATACATATACAGCATACTGTACATATACCATATAGAGTCAGTTCACTTATAAAGCAACATTTTGGTCCCGTACTCATTTTGCATTGACGAAATTGTGCATTATTTAAACAAAAGAACCTATTAAAAAAAAAAATTGTCCCAACTTTCCCTGTTTTACCACTAATGACTTCTAAGCCTGCCACAACTTCCCCAGATTGGCCTTATAATAAGTACTGTACTAGACTTAGATAACTACTTTTATAAACACATGTACTGTACCAACTTGGTTACAGTTTCTCTCTGCCACTTCAGAGTTCAAAAAATGTTATATATCATTCAAAATTATATGTAGAAAATGCAGATCATATGATTATTTTACATTTTGTTTTTGTGTTTTCCAACCCCCAGCTGATTAGATATTAATGCTTCTGTGCACACATATTATTCAATTTTTGTCACTTTAGAGCTGAAAATGTAAAAATTATTGTTCAGAATAGTAGTATACAGATCATAATGAGGATAACTATGGCACACTTTGACTCTGGGTTGTGTTTGTTATCATGCAAGATATTCCAGTGATCATGAAGGAGCGTTGTGGTGTGGTTGAGGACGTGATGGGAAGCGTTAGGAGAAACACGTTAAGGTGGTTTGGGCATGTGGAGAGGATGGAGAATGAAAGATTGACGAGGAGAGTGTATGTGAGTGAGGTGGAGGGGGCGAGAGGGAGGGGAAGGCCGAGGATGAGATGGAGGGATGGAGTGGAGAGGTATATGAGAGAGGGGGGTGTGAGTTGGGAGCGTGGTAGTGAAATGGCAGGGGACAGAGTGACATGGAGGCGATTTGTTTGTGGCCACCCCGTTCGGGATTGAGGCGTCTGGCAACAGATAGATAGATAGATAGATAGATATACCAGATATATATGTACTGTATGTGTATATATATATATATAGATAGATATATATAGATATATATAAATACGCAAGGAAGAAGGAACCAAAGGCCAGGGGCCTGCAAATTGCTCCCACCAAGAAAAGCAAAAAGAAGACAAGAGAGAGCTAAATTCAAGATCCATTTGCTTCAATATGCCTGGACACACTGCATTTGAAAGACTGGAGATCATAGTTAGTAGGAAAAACAGACAGAGGGAGACATTTCCAGAGATGACCTGTTGCATACATGAAGGACAGGGAGTAGCGGTTAACTCTTGCATTAGAGTTGGACAGAAAAGGGATAAGAATTTGTTGCTAGACAGGTGAAACGTGCCTGCCGTATTGGTGGAGGGATGCAAGCAGACAATTCAGAGGAGCAGTGACCATTGAAGCAGCGACAGAAAAGAGACAGAGATGCAGAAGTGCGGCGAAGAGACAGAGGTTGAAGGGAGCCAGTAAGAGGAGGAGAGTTAATGAGACGAAAAGCCTTTGACTCCACCCTGTTGAGAAGAGCTGTATGCGGGGAGCCTCCTCACACATGAGAGTTGTACTCTACACAGCCGAATAAAATGCGGATATAAAGTTAACAACTGTGCAGGGGTAAAGAAGGTACAGAGTTGGCTTAGTACACATAATCTCTTGGAAGCAGATTTTACAAGAAAGGTAATATGTTCTTTCCAAGATAAATCCCAAGAGAATGAAACCCCAAGTATGTTTAAAGGTGATGCAGGATTGAGGTGGATATTGCTGACCCCTCTGTGGCTGTAGGTCCGAGATTTTACGTGCTTCCTTGTCGACATCGGGGCCATTTTCTGAAGTTTAGAAAATTGATTTTTTTCCCTAGCCATATTGAAAAGGAAGTTCAGATGCACCTAACAGTGCAAATCCCAGCTTCCTAGACCCATTCTGTGGCCTGCAATGGAGCATGTAGGTTGAAGAAACATCGGCAATGGATATCTGCTGCAGTGGTGTATTACCGTGGCACAACATCGCGTATGTTGTTATAATTTTTTTACCTCCCAAAACAATGTGAATGGTGCTGAAATGTTGCACATATATTAGATATAATGATACTGAATGATGTCAGTACATAATATGTTAGGACTGGCTCGAAAAAAAATTATGAATATTTTTTCACATTTTTTATATAAAATATGTTTATGGTAGTTTTGAGTTATTTTGCAAGTTTGCATTGTGAATTTGGTTGGAAGGGGGAGTGAAAGGGTTGAAAATTCAGTCCTAAATGAGAAAATTGCCGGTCCCCTGAGGGTAGGCTCTCCCACGAGGTATGAAAGTGGAGGGTCAGGTGGATTAGCACCTGGTCAGCTCCGATTAGGGGCAGGTGAGTGGAAGCCTTTTTAGCTGCTCCCACACCACCTGCATGGCTAAAATAGAATTGCAATGCAGGTTCAAAACTATGAATAAGTCAAATTATTAGGAAGAGAGAGACAAAGCAGAAATAAATACGTATACAGACAGGAAAAAATGTATTTTTCCTGTAATAACACATTTACGTTTCTCTATCATTTTACTTTTTTATTTTTGCAATACAGTATATGTTGCTGTCTGTGTGTCACTAGTGTGGGAAAGTATGATATTTTCTGCCTGGGTAAGGAAAAGTTGTAGATCTCGGGGCTGGTGAGCAGCCTATGAGGCCGAAGAGGGTGACACTGGGTGGGGGTAAGGGCAGGGAGAGAGGCAGAACTTGAACATCCTCTCATCATGGAAGTGCGCGGTGTACTGACGTGTGGGGTGCATGGGAGTGTTGGGTAGGTCAGTCTGAAGACGTTCAGAACATTCGTTCACTTCCCTAAAATTTTTGCTGTTTTTTTATAGGCCGCGCTCAAACAATGCCTGCGGCCATTTATCGGCTAAAGATCATTCACTGCTGGCGCCCACAAAGCAGTTAAAAATTAGAGGATACGCCTGTGGGCTAGTTTGTTGGGTTGACAGATGAAAGAACTGAGTTTTTGATGCATTAAAAACAACAAGGTTATTTTTACCCCAGTGAGATATGAGCCAAGTCAGACATAAGGTGTACCATAGCTTCATCCCCTGTTTGTTAAAGCAACTGTTGAGATGGACGCTTCGGGAAACGAATGGAAAGGTGAAGGGTGGAGTCATCAGAGTATGAGTGGATAGGGTTAGATGTACAGCTTAGAAGGTCACTGATGAATAAAAGGAAGAGAGTTGGTGATAGGACAGAGCCCTGGGGACCACCAGTATTGACAGATCTAGAAGAACAATAGCCGTCTACAACAGCAGCTACAGAATAACCAGAAAGGGAGCTAAAGATGAAGGCACAGATAAAGGGATAGAAACCATAAGAGGGTAGTTTGGAAATTAAAGATTTATGCCAGACTCGATCAAAAGCCTTTGAGATGTTAAGTGCAATGGCAAAGCTTTCACCAAAGTCCCGAAAGGAGGATGACCAGGAGCCTGAAAGGTAGGTGAGAAGATCACCAGAGGAGCGTCCCTCGTGGAACCTATACTGATGATCAGAAAGAAGGTTGTGATAGGAAAGATGCTTTAAAAATTTTTTGTTAAGAAAAGAATAAAAAACTTTTGAAACACAGGATGTTAAAGCAATTGGGCGATAGTTAGAGGGCTGGGAATGGTCACCCTTCTCTGGGACAGGCTGAATGAGAGCAAACTTCCAGCAAGAGGGGAAGGTGCAAGATGACAGACAAAGGCAAAAAAGTTTGCTAGGCAAGGTGCCAGAAGGAGTGGGAAGAATATGATAGCTATTTCCTCATGAACAAAACATGGGGGCACTCAATGTCTCCCAATTTGTTTCATTTATAAATCACCTGACAGATATACATATGTACTGTATGCTTATTATTAATGTCTGTCCGTCCACAGATAAGACTGTCCATCTATATACAGCCAGTTGCCTTAATCCATGAAAGAGTGGCCCCAAACATATTGCCTCCATGTCACCCTGTTCTTACCATCAGACTGCCCCTTCTCCATCCCACATTCCAATCTCCTCATCTCATCCCCATCTCCCTCATCCTTCACTCACTTTCGTATATACTCTTAATCAATCTCTCATTTTCACTTTTCTACATATAGCCAAACCATCTTAAGGCATTTCTAATGCTGTCCAGTATCATTTACACCAACACAATGCTTCTTCACTCTTTCATTTATTTCTCTTCACATAACTCGATTGCTCCTCTCAGATAATTCACTTCCACCCCTCTAATTGTTAACTTGTGTCCTTCCAACTAAGTCTAAGCTTCATTTCCATTCATTGGAGTGGGGATCAAAATACTGTTACAAAGTGAGTTCCTTACTTCCATGTTTACTTCCCTATTCGCTATTACTGCTGTCAGTAAACCTGAAACCTTTTTCCCTGCTGTCCACTTTCAAGTACGTCATCCTCTAAACTTCCATTCCTGCTCATCACACTACCTAAATGGCACTGATAAGGAGCCTACACATGATGGCACCATGCACCCTGGGTGAAGTAGCAGCGAACATCTACCGAGGAGCTAAATTTTTTACCTCCTCATATTTCCCTGCACCTTACCATGGGAAGGACCCTGGTCCAACCCTAGTAAGGTGCTGTCAACCACAAGGGGGTGCCAGATCCCTACACAGTATATGTTACCTGTTCTCCATTTCTTGACCATTCAGTCTCACTATTCACTCTGTGACTTCATTTTTAGATTTTACCTTTTACACATTCTTCCAAACTCATTCCTCAAGTCTTGCAATTCTTATTGTCAATTATTAACTGTGAAGAGTAAAACTCTCATGTGTGAGGAAGCCCCCCACATACAGCTCTTCTCAGTAAGGTGGAGTCAAAGGCATTTTGTCTTATTAACTCTCCTCTTCTTCCTGGCTCCCTTCAACTTTTAACTCTTTGCCACACTGTAGCATATTTATCTCTTTTCTATTGCTGCTTCAATGGTCACTGCTCTTCTGTACCTGTTTGCTTGCATCCCTCCACCACTATGGAGGGCACACAGTATTCGTCTAGCAGCAAACTCTCATCCTTTTTTTGTCCAACACCTTAATGCAAGAGTTATCCGTTACTCCCAGTCCTTTATGTATGCAACAAGTCAACTCTCAAACTGTCTTCCTCTGTCTGCAATTCATACTGCCTATGACTTCCAGTCTTTTAAATGCAGTGTCCAGGCATCACAAAATGAACAGATCTTGAATTTGGCTCTCTATTATCCTTTTATTTCTTCCTGGAGGGAACAATTTATAGGCTTCTAGCCTTTGGTTCCTTCTTCCTTGCATAAAAAGAATTAAAAAAGATACAGCTGTCCAAGTAATTTCCAAATCCTATCCCTCCTCACTAAGGACTCTCCAACATCCTTTGTCATCCTAACTTGTATTTTTGCTGTGACATACTCAGTGTAATATATTTGTACAGTATACTGAACAAGCAAGGAGACATAACCCATTCCAGTTTTAGTCTAACATTCAAATAAAAGAACTAACTTAGCTAACTTTCTGCATTCAATACTGCTCTTTTGCCCTCATACATACTCTTCATAGCATTAAAACAATTTATCACCAACTCCATATATTTTCAGCACCATCCATACCCCTTGTTTATCTACTCTTGTCATATGCTTTATCTAGATCCATGGCATCATATAATTTCTTCTTTTCAAAATATTTTTCCACAAGTTGTTTTAGAGTAAATATCTGGTCTACACACTCTCTCTCTTGTCTAAAACCCTCTTTCTTCCTCTCCAACTAACTCCCTGATTTTCTCCCTAAGTTTTTTGGTACATAACATACCATACATTTTTTTTCCTAACATACTAATATTAATTATACTGAGTATTTATATGGATATTTCTGAAGCAGAAAGGTCAATTATTGGAATGGTCATGCCAAAAAATTTACCTTTCAACCTAACTGGGAGGTCAACCCCACTCCTGTGTTTTTAACTTTTCAAACATTTCAGTAAATACTCTGTTACCATTATTATAGTTATTATTCATTTTATGCCCATTTTTTCCCTCCATTTTTCTGTTAGTCATTGTTAATATTTGCATTGTTTTTTGAGTCTTCCTTCTCATACATCTCTTCCCCCCCCCCTCCCCAGAGTAGAGAGTGCTGTCCTCTCCAAATAAACAAATTCCACTCATTTTACGTATAGCTCAACTTAAGGTTGCAAGTTTGCAGTCAATCACTTTCACAATGTTTTATATTGTATGAGTTCTCATGTAGATCTTTCTTTTTTTAGTTTTTTAAATTAATGTATTTTTACTGATGATGTCTTATGCATAAGCAATGTTCTGAATAAACCATACATTCATATATATATGAGTATACATATCATCATCATCATCATCATCATCATCATCATCCTGACCTCCTTTCCCATTCTAGGGCAGGTTGAGGAGTAGCTATGTCCAGACAGCCCAAATTTACCCAGTCGAATGGGCCACGCTTCCATTCAGTCATCATTCAAGCCCCCGGAATTCTGGCTCCATGGGATACGCCAAAAACATTCACCATATTCTGTAGCTTCGCGTAAATGTATCCGATAGAGTCATATACGGACTATATAAATGTATATATACACAGTATATAAACCAGGCCCTTCACATTCGCGGATTCTACTTTCACGGGCCTCGCACATTTGCAGATTGTCCCTCTGTCGAGCCAAGACTGAATTTAATGGGTATGATTGCAATAATCTGGGGTATACATGTAGCTGACAACTAAGTCATCAGCTGTTTGTGATATTTTATGCTGCTTTCAGGTCCCAGATATGGTTTATTAGGTACAGTATATGCACACTTGCTCACAGGGGGTGCACCAAACATTCGTGGGAATTCCACATTTGCAGGAGTCTATGTCCCCTAACCCCCGTGAATGTGGAGGGCCTGGTGTAGTCAACTTGCATATGCAGTATTGAGTTTTTGTTAGTCACGGTTTTCTAATTCACGGTACTGTACCTTTGCAGCCAAACCATGACCGCTCTGTATGTCATGGTAACCAGTTTGATGAATTTGATAGCCATGGTCACTGTCACAAGTGACTCATTTCTGCGGAGTTTTCCAGGTTGCAGTGTCGTTTACGCCAGTTGCGGCCGGAAACCAACCATATTCAAGCATGACAAGCCAATCACAGTGCTTCCCACCCTCACCTAGCAGCAAGCGGGTGCACTAGTCAACCCTGTTGTCCCCGCTACTTCCACACACACCTTGTGCTAAGAGACTGTAGTGTGCCTCAAGCCTCAGATCTCCCCCCCCCCCACCCCTGTCCACTTAAGCATTGTCATCAGTCGGAGTCAGGTAAGAACCATAAAATATTGTTCATTCCCATTAAATACATGCATTACATACTGTTTTGAAAGGGTGTTAGTGTTCACAGGTGATTTGCCGAGAGGTTTGACTCATAATTAATTTTTCCTATAAGTTATATTATTTATAATTTGCAGAATTTCTAAGTCATGGTAGGTAATAAGACTAAAATAACCATGAAATACCCACGCTGACTGTATCTATATGTATATACATATACAGTATATATGTGGGGTCACGCCTCTGTGGTACAGTGGCAGTGTGTGCGTCTCGCATGCTGGTGGGCGTGGGTTTGCCTCCCACCAAAGTTGTTATAACTTTGGGAAGCATTCACTGAGCCACTGACCACTTTGGCAGACACAAGGGGTGCTGTGGTTGAACCAGTGTTGCATACTAGTATGCTTGCACCCAGTCGGCTTAAGGCGGGCCGATTACACTTGGTTCACAGACTACACACACATCCAAAGCCACTACAACACAACAATTACACTCACAAGCACTTCTCACCCTGCATACAGTCTCAACCAGACTGCCTAAGCCACTGGGCAGAGATACATGGCTGTATCGTCCCTGCTTCGGTAGGGATAGGCTGGTCCTGCAGTGGACCTCAACAGCTGATGACGATGATGATGATAGAGGTAAAAGCTAAAGTTATGGAGAGCGCAATGAGGGTAGTACTGAATGTGAAGGGTAAATGGTGATGGGCAGAGTTTCCCACATATGATGAATGCAGATAATGATGTGGTACTTACTAATATTGAACAAGAGCTTTGCAGACAGATACTGAGATTTGTTAATGTCTTTGAGTGTTGTGCTTTGAAAATAAATGTAGATAGGAGCAGTGATGGTTGTAGAGACAGTAACTTCCAATAAGTTGTTTTGGTGAATGAAGAGAGACCTACATTGGTAAGTGAATTTAAGTAGGGAGTACAGTTACAGAAAAGAAAGGTATATGTGCAAAGGAAGTGGACAGCAGAGTAGCAGGGGAAAGAAAGTGACTGGTGCTTGATGGCATTGATACAAAGTAGAGGTCAAGTGTAGCAGCTGCAGAAGGATTATATGAAGCAGTTTTAGTATTCACATTAACATGTGAGCATGACATGAAAACAACAAGTCAAGGGTTAGAGGAGTCGAGATGGGGTATTGAGAAATGCGTGAAAAGTGTAGAGAGTGGATAGGATTAAATTTAATACTGTAATGTGATTCTTCGGAGATGTGGAATAAGGAAGTCTGTGGATAAGAGCTGAACACAGCATGCTCAGAATGTATCGTTATATGGAATACAGGTATAAATCCGATACTAAAAAGAGTATACTGTACATGAATTACACTGCATGACAAGGGTTTGGTACCTCTTTCTTAAACATGACAGTCATCAGATTGATATACTGTATATATATACAAGAATATATGTATATATGTATATATATATACTGTATATATATATATATATATATATATATATCAGAGCATGACTTACATTTAAAGGTGCAAGGCTCTCCCACGGCTGTTATTGTCTTCCTGTAGTCAAGGATAACTTTGGAAGCATCATAAGCAGTACAGTGGAAAGGAGACCCTTTAACGTGTTTCATTCCACACAACACCTCAATCTTGTATGAGCCTGGAGCATGAGGGGTATATTCGGCCAGAAGATTCCCGTCTTTCTGATGATAACATTTTAATGGCACTGCTGAGTCCTGTGGTCCTGTTATCAGAACATCAAACTCCTTAGAGGATTGGCCCAAAGTCTCAATTGTGAAGGAGGTGGGTTTGTTGACTCTGGCCTGGTGCAGACCTAAACCTGTGGCTGTAACTGCATGTCCAATGGCTGGGTTACGCACAGGAATCTCAAATGGTGCACCTGACATAGAAAACAAACACTGCAGAACATTGTGGGAGAAGGTAAACTGCAAATTGAAATCCAAGTTCCTTATAACAACTACTGTTATCTGCAAGATAAGGAATTTAGAATAATATAGATGAAAAAAACATAAACTTCCACATGAAACACTGTCCTATAATTCACTGCACTGCCTTATCTCACCCATGAGGCAGTCATGGCTCACAAAACATGCTGTATTCTAACCCATTAAATATCAGAGTTTTATACCATAAAAACATACCTAAAATGATAGAATTATATGTATATCTTCAATATATCTAATGCAAAATCTGGATGGCTAATAATTTAAGATGTGAGGCTTGTATTTAGACATTCCTCGGACTTCAATCCAATATGCTGCAGTACTTACCCTGCACCGGGACTCCATTATAGCGAACATCAACCTTATGAGGTATGGGGGCACGAGGGTAGAAGAGCACTTTGTACTGTCCCCCACCAAGGTCCCTGATGGAATGCTTCACATCCTGGCCGGCTGCACGAACACCCACTGACAAAGACCCTCGACCTGCGCCTGTGTGCACCAACACAATCAAGCTAGTCTCCATCATAATATCTGTACTGAGCATATCATCTCTAAAATCTACTCTAAGAGACTCCTCATGGCATACATTTGTACGAGTATAAAAATACAAGTAATATACAGCCGCCATTACAAATTCTTCCTATATTCATTAATGAATTATCATGTACTACCAGGTGGAAAAGAGTGTTCCATTAAGTATAATTAAAGGAGCCTTTGTTGTAGCTAACTGAGCCTTTGTTGTTGCTAACCAATCATTGTGAAATTACTTAATATCTTAGCTCAATACTGGTGGATCCACAACTCTTGATAAATGAATAAATACCTCCATCCATCCATCCATACATACATAAATGGTAGAAAGGAAAGGAATTCTTGTAGGCTGGCAATACATGGGTCAGTGATACAGAAATTATCATCTTTTATAGACAATATGTCTTATGTAAAATACAATTAAATTTCAACTAAATAATACTGTAATTAAAATAATAATAATAATAACGTAAGTGGGATAAATGTCAGGACCAACTTGCCTAGCCCCGGGCTCCTGTGCTCCTCTGTGAGGCGATACAGGATTGGATGATGGATGGATGGATGGGATTATAGTTTATAAAACTCAGTTACTGAAAATGGGTTCATAACTGACCTGAGGCATCAACTTTTAAAGCACATTCGTGGCCAGAGTAGCAGTCTCCAGCTGGTTGGAGGGTCAATTTGCGAGGGTCAGCTGCCTCTACAGTGTAGGGGGTCCCACTGATGGCCGTCCCTTGATGCAACACTGCCACACTGTATGATCCAACCTGGGTGCATACAAAGTCTACATGTTACCCACATGAGATATGGTAACATTATCCTGTAGACATTACTTTAGAGTAGATGACCAGCCTTCTCCCACTGGCATTACAAATTTGACAAACATCCAGTCACCTCTTAAGGATTAACCAAAGCATAAATACAGTACTCACACATCTTTATCTAAACTATCCTATCTGTTGCCAGATCCTATAATCCCATTACGAGATGTCCACATAATGCTGAAGAAGTAGAGGAAGAGCCCCATGAGGCATAGGTTGTAGGGGACTCCATCATCCATGGTCAGTTGATGGAATTTTGCAACAGGGCACCATCTAAATGAAAGCATTTTTGTATTCCAGGTGCAGGAATAGATGATGTAACAGAGGCTGTGTTTAAGGTTTTTGAGAATGCGGATAGCCTTGTTATCATTCATACAGGTACTAATGATGTCGTACAAACCAGATCAGAAGAACTGATGGAGAAGTACAGAAGGATGATCTGATGCTATGAGGAGAAAACTAACAACATTTTAATTTCAGGCATACTCCTAAGGATTGGTGCAGGGAAGCATTTAGTATAAATATCAGGGTCAAGTCACTTTGCCTGTAGGAAGGAGTTGAGTTCATTGACACATAGAACCAGTCTTACGAGCAGCAAACACTATTTGCGAATGATGGACTACACTTGAATGCCGTTGGTTCTACCCGTCTTGGTCATTTGCTTAGTGATGCAATACATTTTTTCTGGAGAAAAAACAAGCATCACAAGAGGAGAATGTAGATGTCATGTGATCCAACAAATCAATATGTAATGGGTGCTCCACACATCGGAAAGGAAAACACATTAAGCTCTTCTTGTAAATGTGCGCAGTCTACAGAATAAATTTTCTGATTCAGAGGCCCGTGTCTTTACTGAAGTTTATGATGTAATTGGTACAACAGAATCGTGGCTAAATACTGAGCAAAAAGATTTTCTAGCAGAGTTTAATTTACCAGGCTATTGCATTTTCAGTAGTGAATGGAAGAAATGAGCAGAGGGCAGTGCGTTGTTTTATCTTAAATCCGGATTTCATCCAGTATACCAAGCCATGTATTACAAACACTGACTCTACAGTATTTATATTCAGCTTAGAAATTAATCTTGTCATAAAATCACTTTTGGGATAATTTATTGTCCACCCGGTCAGTCACTCAACATCGACAATGAAATCTATAATCATATTGCCGAAATCTCTTGTGTGCATAGCACTGTAATATTTGGTGATTTTAATTAACCAGTTCCAGAATGGGGAGATGCCCTATCCTCACACACAGGGTCAGACCTATAAACAAACTTGCAGGAAAGTTCTTTGTATCAATTTGTAAATAATCCGACACGTGGAGCTAACATCCTAAATCTTGTCTTAGCCACATCAGAAAATTTAGTGAGTAACGTTATTGTAGGAGAAAAATTTAGTACAAATGATCATCACACAGTTACATTTAACAATAAATTCAGTGAAGACAATGTCTGGGCTAGTTGCAAGAAAGTGCCTGACTTTAAGAGGGCAAATTTTTAAGAAATTAAAGGCAATTGTAGGTGCAAGTGACTGGCATTCTATTGTTGAAATTTTAGATATCAGGGATGCATAAAATTTTTTTACAGAAACTCTCAACAGTACAGTCAGGTTATGTATTTCAATGTGCAACAGAAGGCCTGCCAAATATTCTAAACCCAAATGGTGGAACTCCAACATTAAACATTGTCTGGCAGCAAATAATCTTACCTATAAAAACTATAATACAAAGTGATAAAAATAAATACAATGCCCTTTGAGGGAAAGCCAAAAAATTAATTAAATGCACTAAGAACAACCTTGAGGAACATACTGCAAGTATCAGAAAATCAAATCCCAAAGAATTTTTCAGTTACATAAGAAACAAAAAGGTATTTGGTCCCTTAATCAAAGATAAAGTAGAGCACACTGATAATGAAACTATGATGGCAAAAATTCTTAATACTGTACTTTCTTCGTGTCAGTATTTACAACAGAAAATGTACATACAATTCCTGCTGTTTCCCCAGTTCCTATAGATGAGGGCAATATAATCAATGACATTACAGTTACTGATCATGATGTACTACTTGCAATTAGCAAATTAAAAGAGAATAAAACACCAGGACTGGAAAAAAAATTTCTCCTTGTGTATTAAAGGAACTACAGAATGAAATATCAAAGCCTTTACCTGAACTTTTTAACTTATCACTCAAGAGCAGTAAGGTACCACATAAGTGGAAGCTTGCAAATGTAACCCCAATATTCAAAAAGGGCAACAGAGCACAACCAGAAAATTAACGCCCAATTAGTTTAACATCGGTGGTTTGCAAATTGCTTGAAACTATTATCAGGGAAAAGTTTGTGAGACACTTAGAAACAGTCCTATCAAAGATTCACAACGGTTTTCAAAATAATCGCTCTTGCCTCAAGAATCAGTTGGACTTTTTCAATGACATGAAGAACATGTACGACGAGACTAAATCTGCTGATGTTGTCTCCTTCAACTTTTAAAAGGCTTTTGACAAAGTTCCACACAAAAGATTCCTTCAGAAGCTTAAGGCACATGGTTTCAGAGGCAGTGTTCTCGGGTGGGTAGAAGCCTGGCTCACCAGACAAAAGCGAAGAGCTGTTATAAATGGAAAAGAGTCAGACTGGATAAACATTACAAGTGGAGTGCCGCAGGGTTCAGTGGAAAGTCCTGTTCTTTTTTAAATATATATAAATGATACTGATGAAGGATTATGTTGTAAGGTTTCAAAATTTGCTGATGATACTAAAATAGGTAACAGGGCAGATACAGCACAGCAAAGACAGGCAATTCAGAGAGATCTTGATCAACTGTTTAACTCGGCTCAAGCAGGGCAAATGGATTTCAGTATTAATAAATGTAAAGTGCTAAACATTGGCAGTAAAAATGTAAGAGCTAGTTATAACATGAATAATGTCCAACTTGATAGGGTTTCGTTTTCGTTTTTGAAGGCTCTAACATGCTTGCATGCGTTGGCCTTGGTCACCTAATGGCGGCTCTCCACGCTGCTCGATCCCTGGCAGCCTCCCTGTTCAGTCCCTTAACCCTTAAGTCACATTTAATGACCTCGTCCCATGTCTTTCTCGGTCTACCCCTCCCAACCCCTCCCCCAATATTAACACCTCTCACCCTCTGCAACCCAATTATCATCCCCCATCCTCTCCACATGTCCAGACCACCTCAGCCTACCTCTCCTCATCACAACACCAATACACTCCAGTCCCATCCTACCTCTCAACTCTTCCATCGTAAACCCAGCCCCCCCAGGCCGTGCACGCAGGGACACACTGCACATCCACCTAATCATTGTCATTTCTGTACGTTTAAACTTGCGAATATCCTCTTCCTTTACTGCCCAGGTCTCACTACCAAACAGCATCACACTCCTAACACATGCTGCATACAAAGACCCCTTAGCACGTAAGGAGAGTCCTCTCAATGTTGGAGAGGCAACAGCTCCCTGAACTTCTTCCAACCACTTCTCACCCTAGCAAGAGAGCTAACTCCAGCCCCACCTCCAGCACATAACATGTCTCCCAAATAACGAAACTCCTCCACACACTCAAGAGACTCACCTGCAAGTTCAACCCTCTCACGCCTAACAATCCCCACCTGCTCTCCCCGACACGCCGCACACATGAAATCAGCATCATCTCGCAGTCTACCCCTAATACCACTACATCTCTTGTGCACCCATTTATCACAAACACTACACAAGATTGAATTACTTCCCACACCCTTGTGGCAAACTGCACAAGGCCACTCTCCCTCTCCTCTGATTGTACCACCACCAACCCTAGATATCATCACTTTTGTTTTATCTGCATTTACCCTTAAGCCCTTGTACCCCATACCATCTCTCCACTTCTTAAATCTTTCCTCCACCTCCTTTTCATTCTCTGCAATCAACACCAAATCATCAGCATACAACATCTCCCATGGAAGTCCATCTCTGAAGTCACGTGAGAGGGCTTCAAGCAACATGATAAACAACAAGGGACTCAAAACTGACCCCTAATGCACACCAACATTCACAGAAAACTCATCACTCAAAGCTCCATTCACTCTTACCTGGGTGCGAGCACCCATGTACATGGCCATAACCACCCTAACCAGCCACTCTTCCAACCCTAGCTTTCTCATTGCCCACTTCACCACCTCTCTAGGGACTCTGTCAAAGGCCATTTCCAAATCAACAAAAACAAAATACAATTCCCTTTTCTTTCCAATATATTTTTCCTGAAGCTGTTGAACAATGAATATGGCATCAGTGGTCCCCCTCTGATGCCATGGTGAACCATGAAAAAGACTCAGGAGTTAAAATAACAAACAATTCAAACCAGGCAAACAATGTACAGTACATTAGCTGTGAAAAAAGCCAATAAATTGACTGGATTCATAGGTAGAACATTTGAATATAAATCCGATAATATCATCCTCACTTTGTATAATTCCTTGATACGCGTGCACTTGGAGTATTGCATTCAATTTTGGTCACCATGTTATAAAAAAGATATGGAGAAACCTGAAAGGGTACAGGGAAGAATGAAAAAGATGACACCTAGATTGAGAAATAAACCGTACAAGGAACACTGAGAAGCTCTGAATCTCTTTACCCTAACTAAATGGAGGTTACGAGGAGATCTAATTCAAGAATTCAAAATATTCAAAGGATATGACAACATGGCTGTCAATAAATACTTCACAGTTGATCACTCGAATTATACTAGAGGCAATGGGCATAAAATAATTGGCAAACGATTCCAGTAGCATGAAGCTAAGCATTTCTTCTTTAATAGAGTTGTAAATGTAAGGTACAAATTGCCCTCCAATGTAGTCAGCTGTAATACAGTACAGTGCTAACCTTTAAAGGTCGCTTGGATAAGTACTGTTGAGAAGCAGGATTTACTATAAGTTTCTCACTGTTTCTCGTACCGTAGTTCCGAAATGAGTCAGAGTTGCCAGTTACCCTGCTGTTTGTGAGCGTAGTTATTTTGGAAGTTTTACATTATTTTTTGTGCCCCTTTTCTCAATAATGTTTTATTCATGTGATTGTTAAATTATGTAAAATACTTTAAGTTTGTAAGCTAAATAATTTACAGTTATGCAGTGTAAGAAAACTCTGGCATGTTTTGGATGTCTCCGAGTTGGTAACTGTTGTTTACCATTTTTGTCTTGGGAATACACTAGAACTGTGAAATGTAAAACACTCTAGAATACAGGAAACTTCTATAAGGATTGGGAAGGGACTAGAGCAGTTTCAGTCAGTTTTCAGTTCAGTCTGAGTGTAGTGCAGTGTCTGTGAAGTTTGTATATCACTGGAACTTGTGGAAATAGTGAAGTGTTGTTGTCATGCATTAAGTGTAATTGCAGTTTGTAAAGTGTGTATATTATTGGTATTTGTGAAAACACTGAAGTGTTATTGCAGTTTGTGAAGCTTCGGTGCTTGTGAAAATATTAAAGTGAAGTTGGAAATCATTAAGTGTAACCATCTGGAAAATAACGACAGTGAACATAAGAAGTCAGTGTTTATTTACAACACCTGAGCTGGTCCTGTGTACTGTACACTGAAAGGCTGCCTCTAGGAAGAACAACTCACTGGGCTATGTCCTTCCTATACTGAGCTACTGCTGTTAGAGCTTGTGGTAGTGTGGGACAGGGATGTAATAGTACCTGTCAGCTAACCCCTATCTTAATATGTTTACTCCTGAATAAGACACTTTTGTATATATACTGTATATATATATATATATATATATATTTTTTTAGAGCCCGGATCAATCTATTAAATGCAAATATAAGTAATCCCTCATTTATCTGGACGTGCAGTATCCGGACCAATTCATTATCCGGATACTGAACCTTGGCTCTATTAAACCATAATGCAAATTTACTTGCTATTATCCAAACATAAAATCCCCAAGAACTTTGGCTGGCCAGCCGACACGTTCAAACATTCAGTATTGTGGTTGCTTGGCTTAAGCCGTGAGCAGATAATAGGCCGTAAGCCACAACCAGAGCCAAAATGTCCGTCCGCCCCTGTAATGAACGGTCAAAGTTGTGCGCTGGTCTGATCACTCCCAATGAACTCCAGCACTCAAGTAATAGTGACTGTTACCCACATGCGTATCAAAACGTCCGTATGCATCCCCACTGAGTGTCCAAAGTCACGCAGCCACCAGGATAAGTCTTTCCCAACTGCCACCGCGCGGCAAACACAGACCATAAGCCACGAGTACATGTTTGGTGACAGCGGCCGTCCACCTCTCTACCGAAAGTCCAAAGTCACCCGGTCACCGGAAGCCGCATTTCCGAATGGCCGCTGCGCGTCTGACAGACCACAAGCCACAAGTGTACGGTAAAAGTGCCTGTCCACCTCGTGACGGAAGGGTGAAAATCCTGCCCAAAGCCTTATTTCTCTCCCCCTCCCGTCCCTCCTCCATGCTCTCCCGTGCTGCCCACCTTGCTAGCCAGGCCTCCTGGCTCCCCCCTCACTCCCTCAGTCCTTCCCTTCCTTTGTGCTGAAAGCACTAACCCATGACTTTCTAAAGTTTTTGGCAATTCATTTGAATACTATTGGCTGTATCAAAATTCTGCGACATCCACAAGAAAGCTCATGCACTGCATCTAGACATATGCTTAACTCTTAAAAGGTGCAGGCAAAATTTTGCACTGGGATGGTGGGAAGTTTTATGAAGGTAAGTTTTACTCTTGAACACCATTTATTTGCACTTCAGTTTTCTTATTTTACTCATCAGTCTTCTGTGTTTTATCAGCTTATCTTATAGTATAAACACCAGCAAAATACCATTTATACTACTTTTTCCAGTGGCATATTTGGCTGTGGAATTTATCACTTAAAGATAACTGATTTTCCAACCATTTTCCATTTTTTTTGTGGATTTTTGTTGTTTATGCATTGTTTTCTTGGTGTTAAACATTAATATGGATATTCCCCTGTGTGTTTTGATGCCTCAATGTGGCAGAATGACCGGAAAACACTGCCAAAATTTGGAGGGGTACTGTGCATATAGTTTTTTTTTTTTCATGGTTTTCTTGGGGTTTAGCATTACTTTGGATATTCCTATGTGTGTTTTGCTATCTAAATATGGCAGACTGACCTGAAAACAGTGCCAAAATTGGAAGGGGTACTGTACATACAGAAGTGTACTGTATAGATAGGGTATTTTTGGCTTTCAATATTTTTTATAGCATGGTTTTCTTGGTGCTTAACATTATTTTGGATATTCCTATGTAAGTTTTGATGTCTAAATATGGCAGAATGACCGGAAAACATTGCCAAAATTAGGAGGGGTACTGTACAAGCAGTAGTGTATTGGTAGGGGGTTTCTTGATTTTCAATGTTTTTTGCATGGTTTTCTTGGTGTTAAAAATTATTTTTGACATTCCTATGTGTGTTCTGATGTCTAAATATGCCTGAATGACTGGAAAACACTGCCAAAGTAAGCAAAGTTACTGTACAAATAGGTTTGGTATAGGTTGGAGGTTGGGTATACAAGGGGCGTTCATAAAGTCCACAGCCCGACTATGAAACTGCACGAAAGTATGTAAACTGTTGTGACAGGGACAAAGTTGAATCATTCAAACATTTAGAGGCATAATTCCTATTTAACTGAGTTTATTGTTTCCCTCACACTGGATGTCCATTTGCCAGTGACACGATATCGATGTCAGCAATGGACGAAATTCAGCAGCGTGCAATTATTTTTCATGGTGCTGCAGAAAAAGGCACCAAAGGTTATCCACGAGGAATTGGTGGCGACATTGGGTGACAATGCTCTTGCATATGCAACAGTCAAAAAGTGGGCAGCTCTCTTCAAAGCTGGTCGAGAAAGCGTTGAAGATGATCCACGCAGTGGTCGGCCATCGACTGCTGTGACTGAGGAAAATGTTAACTCTGTGGAGAAAATTGTGGTGAAGGATAGGCGTATGTCTGTCAGACACATTGCTGCTGAACTGAGGTTTACTGTGGGGTCCACTGAATCCATCCTCCATGATCGCCTCAACATGTCCAAGGTGTCAGCGCGATGGGTCGCCCGTTTGCTGTCTCCCGAGCAGAAGAGTGTTTGCATGGAGACATCACGCGAAATTTTGAGCTTCTTTAATGTCAACTGCGAGGACTTCCTGGGTCGGCTTGTTACCCAGGATGAAACCTGAGTCCCTCACTTCGATCCAGAAAGCAAGGCCGAGTTCCGCCAGTGGAAGCATCCAGAGTCTCCAGCACCAAAGTAGTGCAAGGTCACGAAATCAGCTGTCTTCTGGGATGCCTCTGGAATTCTGTAGGTGGACTTTCTCCAGCAGGGATGCACAATCAATGGTGATTACTATGCCTCTCTTGTGGGGGAACTCTGGGCCGCCATCACCCAGAAAAGTCGAGGAAAAATAATGAAAGGTATGCGCTTGCTTCAAGACAATGCGCCCGCTCACAAGAGCAGAGTGGCCACCACCAAAGCCATCGACTGTGGGTTCGAGTTGTTGTCGCATCCGTCATATTCACCGGATCTCACACCATCAGACTACCATCTGCTCCCACACATGAAGAAAAATCTCCATGGCCGCGTGTTTGCTGACGATGATGAGACAAAAGAAACTGTTGTGGAGGTTTTGGAGGGGTTTTCAACAGACTTTTTCAGGGAGGGCCTGGAAGCTCTGGTAAGGCATTGTGAAAAATGTGTGTCTTTGAATGAAGACTATGTTGAAAAATAAACATTTTGTACTCTATCCATCATTGTCATATCTCTGCTCCTTCAGGGTCAGGCTATGGACTTTTTAAATGCCCCTCATAGGTAGGGTCTGGGTATTGTAGGGGGGATATTGTTCATTATCCGGACATTGCCACTACCCGGACATGCCTTTGGCTCTGTTATGTAGGATAATTGAGCGACTACTGTATAAGCACAGACTAGGATATGTACAGATAGCCCTGAGTTAATGATCACTACTCTTACTTTTGACCTGTGATGGGCTATGAATCACTGAGGGCCCCTGTAAGTTAAGTGACCACAATCAGGATCTTTTTAATGTACCAGGTCACTGCTTCAGGATATAACTTGTGTACTTGTCCTGCATGGGAAAGTTCCTTGTCTCAATGGAGTGAACAGAGCTGGGGCCTGATTGATTGCTGCCTACCTTAAAAGCGCCAGGCAAAGCTGCCACACCATCCCTGAACATCCACACTGTGCATTTTCCACACTGTGTCTACAGACGCCACGTTAACTCAATGTACCCATACATAATGTAGTGCCTTAGTTATTATTTGATTATTCATTTTAAATTACTACTTTTTCTTTCAGGTTATTCAGACTAATAGCTTATAGACAGTATTATATAATGTAACTTTTCTTTTAAATCATTCTCATGAAATTTCTATGTCAGTTTCTCCATGCTGCATTATTTTTTTTGTTTTTTCTTTTTCTTTTCACTTTTTTCCTGCCAGATTTAACTGGAGGGTTTGGAGGTGGGGGGAACCTCCTTGCTTTACTATCCTTGTCCTTCAGTATGTAGAATTAGACATCGTAGTCATAGTCTACTCTGTAACAAGCAGCCTCGAAAGGACCATAAGGTCTGTTGCTGTTTGCTTTCCTTTGTTCTCCTTTGTATTCCCTGTCTCACATGTCTGTGCAATTAGGCTGCCCTCCATCCAACTCACACCCCCACTCTCATTTGTCTCTCCATCCCATTCCTCTATCTTATCCCCTGTTTCCCCCTCCCTCACCCCCCTCCATCTCACTTACATACCCTCTGCTGGTCAGCCTCTCATTCTCCATCTCTCCACATGGCCAAACCATTTTTGGATATTTTTTATAACACTTTCCAGCCTATCCACATCAACAACATATCACTTCTTTGCTTCCTCATTTGTCTGTCTGTCTGTCTCTCAGTAAAACTTGGATCCAAGAGCTCCTCTCAAATAACTCATTTCTACTTGATGTAAATCCTTCCAACAGGGTCCTGGCTTCACTTCCATCAGTTAGACTAGGGGTCACAATACTGTCATGCAGCAGTTAATTAACTTTCATATTCACTTCCCTCTTTCCTATCACTGCTTTCAGTGAACCAGTAACCTTTTTCTCCCTGCAGAACATAAGAGACAAGTTGAGGAGTAATTGGGTAAATATGATTTGGAGCAAATGAGGGATGTGGAAGGTGTGTGCAAGATATTCTCAGAAATCTGTGAAGCATGTGAGGTGGTGTGTGAGTTGAAGAGAAGACGAGAGGGGGTGCAAGGAACGGAATCATGGAATGAAGCGGAGAGACAGGCTGTGGCACAAAAGAAGAAGTCATATAGTGAGTGGATGAGGAACAGGGGCATGGAGGAAGTTGATAGCCGGAAGAGAGAGTTATATGCAGAGAGGAAGAGAGAGGTGAAAAGATTAATAAGAGAGAGTAAGAAGAAAGTGGTTGAGGAATTTGGAAGGAATTTAAGTATATATAAGGTGGAGGGAATGTAAGAAAATGTTCTGGAAAGAGAAAAACAGAGTTAGACAGGGCACTAAAGAAGTTAGTTGGGGAGTGAAAGATAAAAATGGTAGATTGCTAGTGGAGAAGGGAGAAAAAGAGAGCTGGTGGAAAGAACACTTTAAGGAATTGTTGAACATAGGGAATGAAAGTAATGAGAGTATAAGTGGCTGGGGAATGGCTGGGAGAAGGAGGGATGTGAGAAGAGAGGATGAAATCAGTAGGATGGAAGTTGTGGAAGCAATGAAGAAAGTCAACATGGGGAAAGCCCCAGGAATTGATGAAGTGTGTGGTGAAATACTGAAACATGGGGAGAGATAGTTGTAGAATGGATGTGGAAGATATGCAGATTGGCCTGGGAGGAAGGTAGAGTCCTGGAGGATTAGAAGTCAGGTATAATTATTCCCCTGTACAAAGGAAAAGAGGAAAATGAAGTGTGTGGTAATCATAATGGCATTTGTCTCCTTAGTGTACTAGTAAAAGCATATAGTAAAAGTATATGGTAGTTAGGGAAATAACAAAGGAATTAGTTTGAGATGATCAGGGAAGTTTTAAGAAGGGAAGGGGCAGTTTAGATCAGATATTCATTCTTAGGTGGAAAAGTTTCTAGAGAAGGGGAAGAAGTTGTATGTGGCCTTCATGGATTTGGAGAACGCATATGACAGGGTGGATAGACAAGGAATGTGGAATGCATTAAGAATGTATGGAGTAAATGGGAACTTGCTGAATGCCATGAAGAGTATGTATGAGGGTGCTAAGGCTGCAATGCGTGTGGACGGTGAACTAAGTGAATTTTTCTATCTGAAGGTTGGATTGAAACACGGATGTGTCATGTCTCCATGGTTGTCCAGTCTGTATATGGATGGGGTTATAAAAGAGATACAAGGTTGACAGTGTATGCTGGAGCAGCCCTAATGAGAGAGAGCAGTGTTTGGAAACTCCCTGTACTGTTGTTTACAGATGATACTGTGTTGTTAAGTGAAGAAGAAGGGGAGCTGCAAGGCTTGGTAAATGAGTTTGGGAAAGTGTGTAAGAAATGGAATCTAAATGTGAATGTAGGGAAGAGTAAAGTTATGGTCTTTGAGAGAAATGAAGTCACTGAATGTACAGTGAGCCTGGATGAGGAGGAAATGGAAAATGTCAGTGCGTTTAAGTACTTGGGTAGTGCGATGAGTAAGGATGGAAGTTTAGAGGGTGAAGTGCTTGAAAGGGTACAACAATGAAAAAAGGTGGTTGGTTCCTTGAAAGCAGTGATAAGAAACAGGGAAGTGAGCATGGAAGTAAAAAAGTCACTGCTTGACAGTACTGTACGGTGATACCAACTCTAACATGTGGTAGTGAACCCTGGACCTCGTTGGAGGGACCAATTCAAGAGTGAGAGCAGTGGAAATGAGTTATTTGAGAGGAGCATGTGGAGTCACATGGAGTGACAGACTGACAAGTAAGGAAGTGAAGAAGCATTGTGGTGTGGATGTGCATGTGATAGGAAGTGTTAGGAGAAACACCTTGAGGTGGTTTAGCCATACAGAGAGGATGGAGAGCGAGAGACTGATGAGGAGAGTGTATGTGAGTGAGGTGGAGGGGGAGAGAGGGAGGGGGAGGCCAAGGATGAGATGGAGTGGAGAGGTAAATGAGAGAGGGGGGTGTGAGGTGGGAGCAGGGCAGTGAAATGGCAGGGGACAGGGTGACATGGAGGCGATTTGTTTGTGGCCACCCCTTACGGGATTAAGGCGTCTGGTAACTGATAGATAGATAGATAGACCCTTTCATGAAATTCCATCAGTGCTCTTCACACTACCTAGATACCAGATGGCACTCTCATTCTCCATTTCCTGTCCATGCAGCCTCACCATGCATTTTGTGACCTCATTTCTCTCAAAGACCATAATTTTCTCTAAGCTACACTCACTTTTAGATTTTGTTTCTTACATACACTGACAAACTCATTCACCAAACCTAGCAACTCCCATTAATTTTCTCTTAACAATACAGTATCATCAGCTAACAAGAGTACAGGTAGTCTCCAAATCCTACCCTCTCTCACAAACATTCAAATAAAAGAGTTCTACTTTACTCTCTACACACAGTAACACAGTACAGCCCTAGCACCCTCACTCATACTCTTGATGGCATTTAACATGTTCTCATCTACTCCATAGTATATTTTCTGAACTACCCAGTAAGGATTAATACAAGCATATTATTGCAACACTGTAAGTATAAATCTTTAAATACCTGTCACTCCTCTTTGGAATTTTTCAAAAACTCTGACAAAAATCCACAATCCACATAAAGCACTTCATGGTGATGGTTGAAAAAAAACTGTTAAGTAAATTTTCAGTACCAGTTTGGAAGCTCACTAAACTTATTGCAACTTGGATATAACACCACTGCACATGACTGAGAAGCCTACAGTGAAGTAACACCCTATTGTACTAGCCCGAGAGACGAGAACTATTGAAAGCCTTGTATTAATGCACAATGGGTCTCTGATCATACCAAAATACAAGTTCGAAATGTACAGTATATAATCTAATAGTAAGGTTCTTGATACTTTTGCTAATAATGTCTTTAGCAATGTGTGTTGCAGAAACTAAGTTTCTTGTTCTCTTAGTAAAATTAACCAAACCATTTGCTGATGTGCCATTACAGTACAGCACAAAAAAAATCCCTATTAAGTACTGTAGTGTGGAGTGGATGGAATCATATAATTTTCACAAAGTCAGAGCTAAACAAACACTACCCTCACCCTTCAAGCTACCTTTGCAGGGCTGGGCTACAAGAGCCCAGAACAATCACAGCGACTTGGATCATTACATGAATCCTCCATTTGCTCAAGGTGGAGGGAAAAAAGAAAAAACTGTCCCATATGACCTCCTGTGAGGTGTAGGGGCACCATGGTGTAAGTTAACAGAGTAGTACAGTTAATATTTCAAGCCAGAGTTGTCAGTAGTGGGTTACCTGATCAGCACGGTACTCAGCACGGTGGAGACCACTACGCAATTTCACCAGTCGGGCTGGAACCTGTCCACCATCAGGGCCAGTCACACGTATGTCCAGCTCTCCATCAAGACCTTTGGTGTCCACAGTGAAGGATGCTGTGCTGCCCGTCACCACCTGCAACAAGCATAACACCTACAATACTCTTAACACCTTCAGTAGGACTGCCTCTTTTAATATTTTATTCTTACTCCACCTTGACTTTACTGAATCCAGTGACTCGTTTTTACACCATTCTTGCCACTACCTGATGAGTTTTAATTAATCTAGATCAGACCTCTATTAGTGAATGGGTTAATAAAGGGTATAACTAATTCCTCCAGTCTGACAACTCTCCTAAGCTGAGGGAAAGCCTCTGAAGGTAGCAAATATAAAATAAAATGTCACCAGACTGCAGGCATTAATAATGAAAGCACAGAAACAGTCTCAATAACACTAATACAATTACAGTAAAACCTCGATATAACGGACTTCAGTAGACCAGAATTCGCTTTTATTGGACTTGAGGAGCTACTGGACTAAACTCCTATATATCGGAAAAAGTCTGATAAAGCCAGAAAGCAGTCCGGACTGCCTGACAACTTCAGCTATGTTCACCACAATAAGACAAGTAAAAGACATGTTTTTCAGTGCATGGTACAGTATTATTATACCATCTGATTAATGTTGTGAAGGTATAACACAGTACAATACTGCAATGGTGGTGAAAACCACTGATGCAATCCGGACTAATGTTTGATATATCGGAAAAAGTCCGGATTAGCAGGGGTAAGTCCGGATGTCGCTTTATCGGAATTTCGCATATTTCGGACTGGCCTGAGCTCCAATTAGTCCGTTATAGTGAGGTCTTACTGTATGTCTTTTTATCCTATATATCATACTTTAATCCTGGGTGTGTGTCTGTAGTGTGTATAGTGCTGCCAAAACTGTGAAAAGGATTTCATTGAAACTTGGCAGGATGGTTGCAACTGGGTCACAGATGGGCCCATTTCAATTTTATGTTGACTGAAATTTTCTAAAGATTTTTTTTGACCCCTGATTGTTTCCACTGGCTTTGCAGCCGAACAGTTCAGCAGGGTGATGAAGCACCTGCTCCTATGTCAACACTTAATCACTGATTTTGAGCAAAGTGTAGTGTGTCCAGCAATGGCTGTCATTTGTGGAAGTGCTAAGCAACCCTGATAGGGCCACAATTACTTGTATTTTACTAACAGAGGTACCCAGCATTACTGGATTTATTAAAAAAAATAATAATAACAATAAAACTGTGGCAGTGCATGCCATGTGGGACACTCAGCAGCCAACACCCTTGGGACTGGCCCAAAGGATCCACCCTGCCTAAAACCTGGTCCAGGAGTAGGTATACCATGGTAAAGAAAAAATAAATAAATACTGAATTTAATTGGTCATATTTTAAAAGGGGAATCCCCTCCCAGGAGGAGACAGCCCACAGGAGTTGCACCTTGCCTAAATTCTGGTCCGGGAAGAAGTCCATCTGTATGAAATTTTTTTTCTTCCTGGGTAAAAGTCTTATCAAAATACTTTTACATCCCAGTTTGACACTGCCACAGGCTCCAACAGTAGTAACAAAAGTACAGGAAGGACGTTTCCCAGTGAACTGTTCTCCCTATAGTCAGCCTTTCGGTGTACAGCACACAAGATCAGCTCAGGCGTCGTAAATAAACAGAGGCTTATAAAGTTCACTGTATTTATTTTCCAAATAATTACACTTAATGCTTTCCAACTTCACTATTTTCACAAATACTGAAGATATAGAAACTTTACTAACTGCAATTACACTTAATGGTTGACAACAACTCTTCACTATTTTTCACAAGTACCAATGATAAACAAACTTCAATAACACTCCACTGTTCGCCAACAACAATTAACTATTTTCACAAGTACCCAAAATATACTACCAGCACTAACACTTAACTACACTCAAACTGCACTGAAAACTGACTGACTGCTTTAGTCTCTTCTCCATCCTTATATAGCCTTATGTTACTCTCGAAGCTTCTACTATACTCTAGCACCTACAGCTGCCAAATCAGAGACATCCAAAATACCCAGTATTTTCTTGTACAGTACTGCATAACACTCTAAATTATTTAACATACAAACTTGAATTAAATTACATAATTTAACAAGCAATTACATAAATAAAACATTATTGAGAAAAAGAGCATGAAAATTAATGTACTACTTACGAAATAACTACGCTCATAATAGCAGGCTAACTGGCAACTCTGACTCGTAACAGAACTACTGTATGTTATGAGAAACAGTGAGAAACTTCTAGTAAATCCTGCTTCTCAACAATACTGTACCACTATCATCACTGCCATTATTGCCACAATGAATAGCAACACCACCATCATCAATACAACTACCATTACAATCACTATCACTATTATTCTCATGACTCACTTAAAGGCCGCCTTTGGTGACCTCCGCTCGAAGTCGTAAAATAAGTCACAACTCGGGAGCTGGTGGCCCGACTGGACTGGAAATTGTTTTTCCTTCAAGTTAGAACATTTTAACCCCTTAACCGCGGGGTTGTCGGAGGTGCGCCGTGCCCATCCCGCGAGGCAAATCCGCACTCCGACTGACTTTATAAAAATATTTGCCAAAAATCAGTTTTTAGTCCTAGAATATTATAACTAAATATGCATATGGCACATACCTTCAGCTTTTTCCTGGGATGTTTTTTAGCACTCGTCGACTACCGTAGGACTTGTGGAGACTTCTGAAGTTGGGTAACTAAGTCTCCACTTTACACTTCCCGACATCCCGTAATATGAATACCACCGCCTGATATTATCACTAGAAACACTATTCAATGATTTCCAAGTAGTTTGGAATCCACACTCCCCCCAAAAAAACACTGAAAGCAATGTATAATACGAGTGGGTATGAGCCTCCCACTCGCACTAATTCGCCACTCGTATTCTGTCATTTCTTATTCATATACACACTCACACTTTATCATTTCCAGTACTTTATTACACTTACATATATCTACAGTCCTTTACAGCTTCCAACACGATGTTTGGTAGGGTAGAGGTCACAGGGCCTTTTATAAAGGGCGCAAAAGCGGCGGAAATGGAGGGACGCGACTGCGACGTTATTCCATGTTGAAGGACGACAGTGAACTGAATATGTACGTATCTCGGTAGCCAAGAGTTGAAAATGTCAGCTGATAATGTATATGCTAAGAAATAAGTCGTAGGAAATCTAGACAATAGATAATAAATTAGGTAGTTTCAGGTGAATATAAATATCACTCAGGCTTCTCCCTTCCTTTCTTATATACATTTATATTACGAGAATATCTCATATGGCATATTTCACGGGGAAAAAAGCAGGGGAAATTAGCGAACGAGTGCAGGTTGGATGTTGCCAAGTGATAATTAGCCAATTCCAGATGTATGGTACTATCAATTACCTTATTTTTTTTATCTATATATTATTTTGTATAAGAATAGGGCATAGGGCTCATTTCAATGGATGAAATCAGTGGAAAAATCCAGGGAAGATTTACGTTGCGCAGAGCGGCTGAGGAGACGACACGAGAGGGTAATGGAGGAGAGGTAGGGAGGGGAGTCTAGAATGGGGGAAAATGGCTAAACTGTCAACAATGGATGGGAGTACTGGAGTACTGATGACATTAGCAGCTCTGACTATTGCTGGACATTGGCAGTGCTGATAGATGATACAAGTCACCACCTGAAAGCCCGCACGAATTCAAAACAGCACAAAATCACAAAAGTGACGCCCCGCGGGATGATCCATTGTGCCCGAGCGTCACGGAAGTGACGACCTGCGGTTAAGGGGTTAATGGTACCTTGCTCTAACAAAAATTGCGCTAAATGGCGCTGTTTTTGCTGTATTATGATTACAAACATACAGAAATCAGATCATTATAATAGAGATTATGAAAGATGTGATTGTGAAGGACAGACACATTTCCATTATAAACACATACTTTCACATTTCTCATCTTCTGTTCTTCCCTCTCTTTCTACCTTTATTTTCTTCACTCCAGCTGATATGAGTAACACCACGCTCCCACTTACACTGCCAACTAATCTACACCATCCATTCAAACCCTTCTCATGTTTATAGTAAACTCACAATATCAAACCCCCACAAGCCTCCCTCTCCTATCCCACTGGTCTGTGTGTAGATGGGCCTTTGCTGCAACCTACCCTACCTACAACCTGGTCAGGTGGAAGTCTGTCACTGCAAAATTTTGTTTTCCTGAGCAAAAAAAAAAAAAAAAACTTTGGCCATGCACCAGTGACATATATGCATGCACAAACAGACAGACGAAAAGTACTTCCTCCTAATGATTATATTAAGCTTTGGAAAGACCCTGCATAAACAGTCATAAATAACACTAAGAGCGTTCATTAAACCACAGAGGAACACAAACCTCCTTAACCCACGGACACTGGGCTAAAATCTGCTCATGCCTCACCTCAGCACGGAAAAAACAAAAACATAGCTTTGCTTCTAAACTTAATATCTCAGAAACTGTAGGAGTTAGGGAAATAAATTAAAGACCATAACACTCAACAACTCTTCTTCTTGCAAAAGAAAGTGCCCCCAGGTCTCTAGGTCATTGCATTGATTAGTAATGATATGAGGAACAGGACTAATTTTTAACACGAAAAACAGGATGTGTTCATGTGTCTGCCTGCAGCCCCAATTATTGCTTTGCTCTCAATGTGATACCTTCTCCATTACTAGATAAACTAGACACAGTGGTGTCCAAGGCACGCCCTGTGGCACTATCACTGAGACCCTATCTTAGTATCCTTGGAAAGAGGCTTGGCAGGGGTGGATGAAGCAAAAGTCCATGTGGGGTGGGAACGAAACTGGGCAAGTAAGGTTAAGAAAAGATAATCCTACACCTGGCAAAGTCACAAAGACAGCTGCGGTATGGTTGGGTGGGCTGGTGGTAGTCTCCCATGAGTTTCTGGTGATGAGATAAAGTGGCGGCAACTTCAAACTGTGCCGGGAAAACAAGTGTGGTTCCTACCGACACCGAGTGATGCCAAGCCACTACTTTTTTTACAGTTCCGACTGACACCGGGCGGTTAAGGGTTAAATAACATTATCCTTTAACTGTCTGTTAATTTATTCCATCCAGGTCACTTTTCCACAAAAATTGCACAAAAAAATTAGTCTGACAACAATTTATACTATAGAGCTATTACCAGAAGTTTATAGCCTCACATTCAGCACAGTGTTTCCAATGGCACTGTCAGTCACAAGAAAACACATTCAAATCCTTGTTATATGCTACTAATGTGTTCCAACATATCTAAACTTTTTCCATGCTATAAACTGAGGGAAGTCAGCTTTATAGGATGGTACTTTCTTCTGCAAATTATTGTGGAATTAATAGAAAAAAATATATATAATAACTTTCTGAATAAGGAATGTAGTATCTCACCTGCTTGAGTCCATCCCCCTTGGCCGTAACCATCTGACTCTCCTTGCGCTGGAGATGCCGCACTTCCCGGGGCTCCAGTTCACGCACCTCACACTTAAATGGTGATCCTGATGGTCCAGTGCAAGTGTTACTACATCTCATATTTCAAAGACTACAGTGGCAAAGGTTAAAAATTTGAGCAACCTGATCTACTGACAATCAAGATTAAAGATGACTGGAGGTTATTGTTGCTGGAGCTCAACTCCAATCATGTCTGGTCTTGCAGACCCAATGACTGCACAGAAGTGACTGCCACTGTGGGTTCATCTCACAAGTTTTCAGCACCATTCACGTTATGTCTGTCTTACTATGGCCTGTGCTGTGCAGTGCTCCATGTGTTGTGCAGGCTACTCTACTGGAAGGGCACATGCCATCTGTAATTCCACCCAATCCAAATCTAAGTTGGTAACTGAGGACAGCTGGGTGATGACGACCTGATCCAGCTTTTTTTTTTTTTTCCAAAAAAAATCAAAGAAACCAAAGGCTGGAAGCCTGCAAGATTGTTCCCTCAAAATATGAATACTAAATAAATAAATAAAAATAAATAAAATACAGTAAAAAGCCAAATTCAAGGTCCATGCACTTTGAGATGCCTGGGCACGTACTGCTGTGATGGACGCTGCTAAAAGCAGATGGAAAGGTAAAGGATGGAGTCATCAGTGTAGGAGTGGATAAGATTATATGTACAGTGTAGAAGGTAACTGATGAACAGAAAGATGAGAGTTGGTGACAGGACAGAACCCTGAGGAACTCCACTACTGATAGCTCCAGGGGAAGACTGGTGACTGTCTAAAGCAGCAGCTATAGAACGACCAGAAAGGAAACTTGTGATGAAGACACAGATAAAAAGAAAGAAACTGTAAGAGAGCTGTTTGGAAATTAAAGATCTGACCCAGACTTGACTGAATGCCTTTGAGATGTCAAATGCAGTGAAAGAGCTGCCTCCCAAATGGAGGATGAACAGGAGTCTGAAAGGAAAGTGACAAAATCACCAAGGGAGTATCCCTGATGGAAACTATACAGGCAAATGGAGAGAAGGTTATGATAGGAAAGGTGTTTTAAATACTGTATATTTGTTAAGAGTAGAATCAAAAGCTAAAGAAACAGAGGATGTTAAAGTGCAGTAGTTAGAGGGCTGGGAAAGGTCACCTCACTCTGGGACAGCTGAATGAGACAAACTTCCAGCAAGATGGAAAGCTTCAAGTTAACATACTAAGGTGAAAAAGTTTGCCTAGGCAGGGTTTAAGCACAGAAGCACAGTTCTTGAGAACAACAGGAAGGACCCTATCAGACCCACTGTAAGTCATGAGGAAGTCAGTGGTGGGGACAGCACTGGAATTGTTTTATATGGAACTGGAGGAGAAAGTCTGGATGAAGATTTCTGCTTTTTCAGTAGAAGAAACAGCTACAGAGACATCAGAGCAGAAAAGAGGAGGGAAGAAGGAGGATGTAAAGTTGTTAGAAAAGTTTTTGACAAGGTAACAAAAGGGGCAGGAAGAATACAGAAAGTTTAGAGCCTTTAGTAAGAATGAAATTATTCTAAGCAGAACAAAGAACAGACAGCATAATTCTGGGAAAAAACAATAGAGATGGGATTCTGGGATGGGTTAGTGCCAGTAGCTTTTGTAGGCCTTCTCCTTGTTGTGGACAACATTAGGACAATCTTGGTTAAACCAATTTTTTTTTTTTTTTTTTATCAGTCAGGGGATAAAAGAAAGATATGCTTCTATACCCGAGAGAATGATTTCCATAATGTGCAAGGCACAAACATAGATGGCTCTTGGACAAGGAAGCAGTATGCTGGAACTCTCCAAGGCAGTCAGGGATAAGGGTAGGGTGCTGTACAAGCTGCTCAAGGTTACTTAGAAAAGATGTAGGCTTGTTCACAAGGTGGATCAGTCAATGAAGAGGAGTGCCAAAGGTGACTGGTTCTATTAGGTAAAGCAATTAGCTCTAGTTAAGAATACCTCTAATGGGTGAACATCAGGAATTAGGTCATACTACCAATGTAGTGTTCTGATCAAGGTGCTAAAATGGTCCTGTGCATGAAATGGGTATGTAGGTGTTTCTTTTTTGGTACTATGGAAATGTCTTGAGGTGGGATGTTGCTGAAGAAAGCCTGGTAATCTTTGTGTGGTAACTGTTTTAACTATGGAAGTGTCTTGAGGTGGGATGTTGTTGAAGAAAGCCTGGTAATGTTTGTGTGGTAACTGTTTTAAGTGCCTAGATGTGCTGGGTGGTTCTCTCATATAATGACGGGTGTTGTGCGTTAGCACAGGTTGCTATGTAGAATTGTGTGCCTCTCCTCTCTAATGGTGAGGACTTTAGTTTCAAAGTGTGAGCTGTGAGAGTGGTTATGGTACAACCAGTGATGATGTGTACAGCACTCTTCTACATGATCTGCAAGGTGTTGCAGTGGGTATTAGACAGGATGGGGGAGCCATGCCAGGGAGGCATAGGATATCACTGAGCTAATGTATTGTTTGCAGAGTAAGAGGAATGTATCTTTTTGCTGCTTGAAGTCTGTCCCTGTAACTGCCCTGAGTGTGCTGAGTCTGGGGGTGCACACCTCGTGGTGTCATGTGTGTGGTCCTTGAAAGTGAATCCCAACACTGTATGTCCCTCCAAAGATCTTAATGGAGGGAGTGTGTGTGGCATGAGTACACTGTTGAGTGTGACGTTAAGGATGTACCTGTACTCATGACTGCTTCTGGTGATGAGTGAAGTGGTAGATTTGTCTGAAGAAATTGTCAGCTTGTTTCCATGAACCATGCCAGAAGTGTGTATAATAGTTTTACTGCAGTGAGCAGGTTTTGTCTGACATGTGGTGTTGGGTTGTCGTAGAAATGTCATCAGCATTAGAGGCAATGGATGGAAAGCTGGGGTATATGAATGTCATGCATGTATAGGTTGAAATGTGTGGGTGAAAGAACAGAGTCCTGTGAAACAACATTATAAAATTTGTGTTCATGATGACTTGCCCAGAAGTGTAACAGGTGCTTGTCAGCCAGATAAGTAGCTGGTAACACAGCATTTAGTATTGTTCTCCATGTTTGTTTTGAAGATTTTGGTGATTAGTTTGTGTTGAAGGATGGCAGTAAAGGATTTAATTACGTCTATCACTGTACGAAGTGAGTGTTGTATCGAGTGTAGTTGATGCCATCAGATGTGTCTTACATGAGGTTGGTTAGTAACATGTCAGTGGAGTGTAGTGCTTTAAAGCTGTGTTGTGAGGAAGCATGGGAGACAGAATTTGTGACTTTGTTAAGAATTAGACATTTGTATTAGTTATCTTGGATTTTTTTTCTTTTTAAATGCAAGGAAGAAGGAACCAAAGGCCATGGGCCCACTTACTGTTCCTTCCAAGAAAAAGCAAAAACAGTACAAAAGAGAGTCAAATTCAAGATCCATTCATTTCGAGATGCCTGGACACACTGAGTTTGAAAGACTGGAGATCATAGGAAGTAGGGAATACAGACAGAGGAAGTCAGTTCCAGAGCTGACCAGTTGCATAAATGAAGGACTGGGAGTAACGGTTAACTCTTGCATTAGAGAGTTGGACAGAAAAGGGATGAGAGTTTGTTGCCAGATGGGTACTACATGCCTGTCATAGAGGTGGAGGGATGCAAGCAGACAGTTCAGAGGAACAGTGACAGTTGAAGTAGTGATAGAAGAGAGATAAAGATGCAACAGTCCAGCGAAGAGACAAAGGTTGAAGAGAATCAGTAAGAGAAGGAGAGTTAATGAGACGAAAAGCCTTTGACTCCACCCTATTGAGAAGAGCTGCATGTGGGGAGCCTTCCCACACATGAGAGTTATACTTCATAAAGGGGTGAATAAAACCCATGTACAAGGTCAACAACTGTGCAGGGGTAAAGAAAGTTCAGAGTCGGCTTAGCACACCTAATCTTTTGGAGGCAGATTTCACAAGAGATGTAATATGTTCTTTCCAAGATATATCCCAAGAGAATGAAACCCCAAGCATGTTCAAGGATGATGCAGGACATAACTGTTCATTATTAAACATTAGTGGGTAATCCTGAGGAAGATTTTGTCAGGTTGATAAGTGTAAGAACTGGGTTTTTGATGCATTAAAAATAACAAGATTATTTTTACCCCAATTAGAGATACGAGTCAAGTCAAACATTAGGTGTGCCATAGCCTCATCCCTTATTTGTTGAAGTAACTGCTGAGATGTGCGTTGCGGAAATCGAATGGAAAGGTGAAGGATGGAATCATCAGCATATGAGTGGATAGGGTTAGATGTACAGCTTAGAAGGTCATTGATGAATAAAAGGAAGGGTGTTGGTGATAGGACAGAGCCCTGAGGAACACCACTGTTGATAGGTCTAGGAGAAGAATGATGGCCGTCTACAACAGAGGCTATAGAACGACCAGAAAAGAAGCTAGAGATAAAGGCACAGATAGAAGGATAGAAACCATAGGAGGGCAGTTTGGAAATTAAAGATTTATGCCAGACTCGATCAAAAGCCTTTGAGATGTCAAGCGCAATGGCAAAGCTTTCGCCAAAGTCCCAAAAGGAGGATGACCAGGAGTCTGAAAGGTAGGTGAGAAGATCGCCAGTGGAGCGTCCCTGACGGAACCCATACTGACGATCAGAAAGAAGGTTGTGACAGGAAAGATCCATTAAGATTTTTCTGTTAAGAACTGACTCAAAAACTTTTGAGACACAGGATGTTAAAGCAATTGGGCGATTGTTAGAGGGTTGGGAATGGTCACCCTTCTTTGGGATTGGCTGAATGAGAGCAAACTTCCAGCAAGAAGGAAAGGTACAAGTTGATAGGCAAAGGCGAAAGAGTTTACCTAGGCAGGGTGTAAGCACAGCACAGTTTTTGAGGAAAACAGGAGGGACTCCATCAGGTCCAGATGCCTTGTTAGTATTGAGGTCAGTGATGGCAGAAAATACATCAGCTGAAGAAATTTTAATGTCAGTCATGAGGAAGTCGGAGGGGGGAAGTGATGGAGGAACAGCACCAGAATTGTCTAAGGTGGAATTGGAGAAGAAAGTCTGAGTGAAGAGATCTGTTTTATCAGTAGAAGAAATAGCTACAGAGCCATCAGAAAAGAGTAGGGAAGGATGATGAGGTAAAGTTGTCAGAAAGGTTTTTTGCAAGGTGCCAGATGGAGCGAGAAGAGTTCAAGTTAGAGTTGAGAACATTTAGCACGGATGAAATTATTTTTAGCAGAGCGAAGAACAGACTTAGCATGATTCCGAGCAGAAATTTAAAAAAGACGTGATTCAGGGGTGGGTTGGCTTCGGTACCTTTTATAGGCCCTAATTAGTGCTACAGGTCTGTAATAATTAGTGCTATAGGTATGTACAAAGAAAGAAGTGTTGGGTCCTTATCTGATTTAAGAACAGTGATGATTATTCAATGTTTCCACATGTTGGGAATGTTACAATGTGCATATGAGTAGTTCATAATGTCTCTGAATACCTGGATGCCATGTAGTCCATAATGTTTCAGGTGTAGATTGCTGATACCATCTAGGTTTGCTGAGTTCTTTGTTTTCTAGATATTGTCATGTGTCTGTTCTGGAGTATAGGGGATTATAATGCCTTGAAATGGAATGGACTACCTGTGCAAAGAAGCTTGTTTTTCACACTCAGGGTATGTTGGTACAAGGTGACATCTGTTTGCATTGTGGTTCATGAGTATGTCTGCTCTTTGAAAGGAGGGATGCATTGGGTGTTGGAGATGATTGCGATGTGGGCCTTGAAGGTGCATGTTTGTGATTTAGTGATGCAGTAGTTGTTTTGTAGATGTGAGCAGCATTTGTGGAGTGGCTTAGTGGTGTTACAAATGTTTTCCATCACATGATTAATAGTCCCATCATGGAAATATGTAACTTATTATAAGGCTTGTCAGTATCTTAAATAATGCACAGTGCAGTGCATGATTATTTCTGGTTATACCTTCCAGGAATTCAACCTTGGTTAATCACATGAGAGACTACGCCTGTATCACTGCACTATAGGGTAGAGTTGCTTTGGTTTGTACAAGGTGATGTAAAGTACAAATCCGCTAAAATCGCTATATATGCAGCGATGCAAATGAAGCCAGTAGCCTTGACAGCACTGTGGAAGTGCCAATCAACCCACCGTGTGGCATGTGTCTACCTCCCACGTGTCCTGGTGAGGGATAAGGTTTTTGTTTCCCCTCAGCCCTGATGTATACATCATTACAGGTATACAGTATTTATATGCCATGCGTCTTTAAACTACACTATAAAACAGTGGTAAGGTTAACGAAGATGAATATCGGTGATAAGACACAATAAAAATGAGTATAAAAGCTGTGGCCTTGGTTACACTCGTTTCGTTTCGTTTTTGAAGGCTGCAACATGCTTGCATGCGTCGGCCTTTTTGGATTGGAGCGTGTAGCATTTTATGACCGGATGCCCTTCCTGATGTCTACCAATGACCCTTGGGTGGATTCGATCCTCAGACCCTACGGCCAGAGCTGAGCGCTCTAACCCACTGAGCCACGGCTGCTACTACACTATAGTAATGTAATTGTCATGGTCTGTACATTATGATTTAAAAGTGCAGGATACATTGCATTTATGTACATGTACAGAACATTGCACCCACAGTAACTTGTGTTTATGATTTTCTTTGTTTAGTGATACAAAGATCCATAATTACTGATTTGTTAAAATTTGATACAAATTTAAAAATAGGTAATGTTGTGCACTAAAACAACTGAATAAAATCTACAAAGGCAGGGAAGACAGAAAGTTAAATCATGTGCCTTGGCTGATAATAAGTCTGCGATCAGTGAACTGAGAGAGAAGGAAAGGGAAAAAAAACTAAAACATGATGAAAACTGACAACGACTTGTGAAAGAAAACATCGTAGGTTCAGCAGTAAGTCAAATGGAAAGGACACCTTTCAATCCCATTTACTGCAGTGTAGGAAGTACAGTATTTATAGGCAGTACAGTGAAAAGAATTCTCCTGACACGTAACAGATGTGCAACCAATAGAACTACAAGGTTAAAATTTCCCCACTCTCTTTCCCAATACAATTCTCATGAATGTCGTGGAATATGATTTAGGAACTTGATTTTCCATTCTAAATATTAAGAATATATGGTGTAAATTGGAACGTGTTCAATGCTATGAAGAGTTTGTATGAGGGCACTAAGGCTGCAGTGCATGTGGATGGCGATTTGAGTGAATTATTCTATCCGAATGTTGGGTTGAAAAAGGGATGTGTCATGTCTCCATGGTTGTTCAATCTGTATATGGATGATGTTATAAAAGATACAAGGTAGGGCCGTGGATGTTGAAATGGCCCTGATGAGAGTGGGCAGCATTTGGAAACTTGTTGTTCTGTTGTTTGTAGACAATACTGTATTGTTAAGAAGACAAAGTGGAACTGCAAGGCTTGGTGAATGAGTTTGGAAGAGTGTTTAAGAAAAGGAATCTAAGACTGAATGTGGGGAAAAGTAAAGTTGTGGTCTTCAAGAGAAATGAAGTCACTGAATGCACAGTGAGGCTGGATGTTGAAGAAATGGAAAATGTGGGTGCATTTAAGTACTTGGGTAGTGTGATGAGTAAGGATAGAAGTTTAGAGGATGAAATGCTTGAAAGGGTACAACAAGAAAGAAAGGCTGCTGGTTCTCTGAAAGCAGTGATAAGAAAAAGGGATGTGTGCATGGAAGGAAAAAAGTCGCTGCATGATGGTATTGCGATACCAATTCTATGGTATGGAAGTGAAGCTTGGACCATGCTGGAAGGACGCAGGTCAAGAGTGAGAGAAATGGAAATGAGTTATTTGAGAGGAGCAAGTGGAGTTACATAGAGAAACAGACTGATAAATAAGCAAGCGCATGAGCATTGTGGTGTGGATATGGATGTGACTGAAAGCATTAGGAGAAATACACTGAGGTGGTTTGGTCATGTGGGGAGGATGAAGAGTGAGAGACTAATGAGGAGAGTGTATGCGAGTAAGGTGAAAGTAGAAAGAGGGAGGGAAGAGACCATGGATGAGATGGAAAGATGGAATGGAAAGGTACTGTATATGAGGGAGGGGTGTGTGGGCTGGGGGGAGGGCAGCGTAATGGCAGGAGACAGGGAAAGATGGAGGCAACTTGTTTGTGGGCACCCCTCATGGGATTAAGGCGTCTAGCTATGGATACTTTATTTAGATTTTCCATTCTAATACCAGTAAGTTCTTCCTGTCTTCCAGAAATTACCAAAACAAATGCAGGAAACTTTTTCATTGATTTATTAGACTAAGTGCTTGCTTAATAATACTGTATTTTCTTGGTGCCTCTGGGTCTATATGGACTATCGCCTCCAAGTGATAGTTCATACAAAATGCACCCCTTTTTCTTTTCCTTTTTTTCTAGTGTGTTGCAAATAATGCATTTACCTCAGCTGTTGGTCTAAAGAGGGGCAACTACCACAAATTTCACTGACAGGTGTTGTTTTTTTATTCCCAACATTTTCCAGATTTTATGCAAATACTTTTCCACTAGTAGTATGATTCAAGGTGACTCCACCCAACTAGCTTAAAAGATTCTGAGAAGTAATAGCCACAGTAACCAGCATGGTGCAATGGGAAAAACCTGGTCTGTCAATTGACAAGCAAAGGCTCAGTTCCTGCAAGGTGCAGAAAAAATGAAAGTGCAACAATATCATGAGGATTAATTGACCTTAACTCCTTCACTATGAAGACACTTATATTTTCATCATTTTTGGTATCACCAGATGATATAATTCAAATCAAGAAAGGACTGCTCTGACAGCAGAGATTAGAAACAAACTCCACTAACTTCTTCATTACAGTAGCAATTTTCTGTTTCACCTTGCTACTGCCAGTAGATGTTATTCAGCTTATGATAAACCAGTCATAGTGGAAGAGTTAAAGTAATTTCATAAACACTAAAACCTAAGTCATCAGGTAACTAACCCACAACATCTTCCTCATTGAAAGTGATGTTGACGAAGTGCGGGATGGGCTCATGCGGTGTGAAGGTGACATCATAGAGTCCTCGTGATCTGGCAGCCACCTCTGCCCTGACAGAGGCCTTGGCCGTTGTCACCACTAGCTCCAGTGTCCCCTCCCCAGCCTGCGATGCATCCACTGTGAATGTCACTGGACGGTTCACCTGTCAAGGTACAGTAATTCGGCATAAACTAAAATATCATCATAAAACCGTACATGAAATTTCATATTAAGTACAAAAAAATAATGATCAATAAAAGGTTACCAGTATTGTTGTATCAGCCATTTCTACACAAACTGTATATTATTGTTGCATTTAAATTTATTCTGTACATACATTGACTGACGTGACAATCATACACTGACTGCTATGACAATCATGAAACCCATCAAAACAGCTAAGGACATTATCAACTAGATCAGTAAAACTATACAAGAATTACAGGACAGGAATGGGTGATGTAAAGAGCTAAACTATACAAAGCTTCACTTCATCCTTTCAGCTAATCCTCCCTGATATTATCTGTTTGGAAGTTAAGAAAGAAGAGAGACAGCTTGAGAATGATTAACAGCAATATCATGTCTCACCTTGGTGTGGTCTAATCCAGTTACTTGAACCTTTGTAACATCATATATGTTGCAGGTGAAAGGGGAACCACCCACTGGCTCCCCATCCATACTGACACTCACAGAGTGAGGTCCCACCTCCAGGGGTTGAAAATCTGCTGAAAGCTTGCTTGGTAGTTCCCCAGACACTTTGATGGGCACATGGGCTCCCGATGGTGATGTTACCTGTTACACCAATACACTCAACCTAAATTAATCAACGCTTTAGACATACAGAACCTACTGTTTATAAATATATCTTCATACACGTGAGTCATATACTGCCTTATGAAATATTCATCTGCATACTGTATATCCAAGAAAGTCTAAAGGTATGCATATATGAAATGTATCAAAAAGTAAACAGACCTGAATGACACAGTGTGAAACGTCTGCACTGCGAGGGTCGATGGTGATGAGGGCAGGCCGGGCAAGGGAACTCATTTTCAGTCCAGGACCTGACACTACCACTTGGCTGCTGTCACTCACACGGCACCTGAATGGTGACCCTGCAAAATAAGCAATTCACATACTTATCCCAAGAAGTAAACAAAACTCTTCACACATACAGTCTACAACAAATATTTTCCTGCTGCAAATAAACAGGGAAAAATGAGATCAAAGAGCTGTAACCTCGATATCCCCACTCCATAATGGTGACAATCAATTCATTACATCCTCTTCATGTTGAAAAGGCCTAAGGCTGGGTTACCCACTCCCTATAAACAATCAACCCTTTACTACCACTTTGGGGGTTATGGCATAGCAGCAGGTGACAACCTTCATTCCTGCCAATGTTTATCCACCCTATGTTGCCCCATACGAAGTGTAACAGCCTGGGGCTAGGCAAGTTGGTCCTGACATTTAAGATGAGAGTGACCAGCCTCAATCATCCCTGAGTGGCATTACGTGAGCAATAAATGCCAAGAACCCCTTGGATATAAGCCTACACAGGCTCAATCCAACTGGAGCACCATAATTACTGACTAAACCACCAGGTGCCATAATTTGGTTATATGGTTACCATCCAGTGTAGTAAATGGTTTCCTGGTGTACAGGAAACCATTTGGCTTGTCACTCAGTGTAGAGTCACCAATAGGCAGAAGGAAGAGGAAAGAATGAAGGAAAGAAAGATGGAAGAGGGAGTGTAAAGTCACCCGTACACAGAAGGAAGAAGAAAGAATGAGGGAAAGAGAGACAGAAGAGGAAGGAAGAAAGAGAGGAAAAGGCAGACACCCAAAGCAGCACTACATTGAGTGGGCCATTGTTTAAATGACAGAAAAACCTCTGGCCACCTATTGCATTCAAGCCATTGTGGGTTAATATTGTACATGCTCTCCGTTGACCTGAGGTCACTGTCAACCATGCCACTGAAGTATTGGGTTGGGATGAGGGAAAATGGTTAGGACTGTGATCAGGGATAATTTAAGGTACTTCACAGAAGTATGGAGAGGGGTAGTAATTACATCATGGAAGACAACAGGGTCAAGTAATGAACAAGGGAGTCTACAGGGATGCAATATGAATCAGTGTGGTGAAAAATGGGTTTGGTGAACAATGAAATAAAAAATATCAGGAGTCTACATAACATACTCCGAAGTTTGTGAGGAAATAATGGTGGGTACAAGGAGATAGGGTGGGAATGAAAAATGAGATGAGGAAAAAAATGAAACAAAATGTAGAGAAGAGCCAGGATGATGCAATGGCAGGAAAAGGACAGTCAAAAAAAAAAGGCCAGCTGGTAACATGAAAAAAAAGAGGGATGGAGATAGGAAATTAAAAAGTGAAATAAACAAAGAAGGAAAACAAATGGATCTATCTATCTTTCTTTCTACTGCCAGATGCCTCAATCCCATAAGGGGTGGCCACAAACAAATCTCCTCCATGTTGCCCAGTTCCCTGCCAATGTTTATCCACTGATCTATCATCCAACCCTATGTTGCCCCATAAGGAGCATAACAGCCTGGGGCTAGGAAAGTTGGTCCTGACATTTAAGATGAGAGTGACCAGCCTCAATCATCCCTGAGTGGTATTACGTGAGCAATAAATGCCAAGCACCCCTTGGATATAAGCCTACACAGGCTCAATCCAACTGGAGCACCATAATTACTGATTAAACCACCAGGTGCCATAATTTGGTTATATGGTTACCATCCAGTGTAGTAAATGGTTTCTTGATATACAGGAAACCATTTGGCTTGTCACTCAGTGTAGAGTCACCCATAAGCAGAAGGAAGAGGAAAGAAAGAAGGAAAGAAAGATGGAAGAGGGAGTGTAAAGTCACCTGTACACAGAAGGAAGAAGAAAGAATGAGGGAAAGAGAGACAGAAGAGGAAGGAAGAAAGAGAGGAAAAGGCAGACACCCAAAGCAGCACTACATCGAGTGGGCCATTGTTTAAATGACAGTAAAACCTCTGGCCACCCATTGCATTCAAACTATTGTGGGTTAATACTGTACATGCTCTCCATTGACCTGAGGTCACTGTCAACCATGCCACTGAGGTATTGGGTTGGAATGAGGGAAAATGGTTAGGACTGTGATCAGAGATAATTTAAGGTGCTTCACAGAAGTAAGGAGAGGGGTAGTAATTACATCAAGGAAGACAACAGGGTCAAGTAATGAACAAGGGAGTCTACAGGGATGCAATATGAATCAGTGTGGTGAAAAATGGGTTAGGTGAACAATGAAATAAAAAATATCAGGAGTCTACGTAATATACTCCGAAGTTTGTGAGGAAATAATAGTGGGTACAAGGAGATAGGGCAGGAATGAAAAATGAGATGAGGAAAAAATGAAACAAAATGTAGAGAAGTGCCAGGATGATGCAATGGCAGGGAAAGGACAGTACAAAAAAAAAGGCCAGCTGATAACATGGAAAAAAAGTGGAGGGATGGAGACAGGAAAATTAAAAAGTTAAATAAACAAAGAAGGAAAAGAAATGGATCTATCTATCTACTGCCGGATGCCAGATGCCTCAATCCCATAAGGGGTGGCCACAAACAAATCTCCTCCATGTTGCACAGTTCCCTGCCATTTCACTGCCCTGCTCCTAGCTCACACTCTCCTCTCTCATATACCTCTTCATCCCTCTATCTCATCCTTGGCCTCTCTCTCCCTCTCCCCCACCTCCACCTCACTCACACACACACTCTCCTTGTTAGTTTCTCACTTTCCATCCTCTCCACATGGCCAAACCACCTCAGTGTACTTCTCCTAATGCTTTCTATCACATCCACATCCACACCACAACACTCCTTCACTTCCTCATTTGTCAGTCTGTCTCTCCATGTAACTCCACATGCTCGTCTCAAATAACTCATTTCCACTGCTGTCACTCTTGACTTCTGTCCTTCCAACAAGGTCCAAGTCACTTCCATACATTATAATTGGTATCACAATACTGCCATGCAGTGACTTTTTTACTTCCATGCTCACTTCCCTGTTTCTTATCACTGCTGTCAAAGAACCAGCAACCTTTCTTCCTTGCACCCTTTCTAGCACTTCACCCTCTAAACTTCCATCCTCACTCATCTCACTACCCAAGCACTTAAATGCACTTACATTTTCCAATTCCTCCTCATCCAACATCACTGTACATCCAGTGACTTCATTTCTCTCAAAAACCATAACTTTACTCGTCCCTACATTCACCTTCAGATTCCGTTTCTTACACACTCTTCTAAACTTTTTCACCAAGACTTGCAGTTCCCTTGCATCTTCACTTAACAATACAGGGTCATCTGCAAACAACAGAACATGGAGCTTCCAAACTTTGCCCTCTCTCATTAGGGCTGCTTCATCATCTGCCCTACCTTATATCTCTTTTTTAACCTCATTCATATACAGATTGAATAACCATGGAGACATGGCACACCCCTGATTCAATCCAATATTCCTGCAGAAAAATTCACTCCATTCACTATCAACATGCACTGCACCCTTAGCCCCCTCATACATTCGCATCACGGCATTCGGCTTTTTCCCTTTTACTTCATATATTCTTAATATCTTCCACATTCCTTGTCTATCCACCCTGTTGTATGCTTTCTCCAAATCCATGAAGGCCACATACAACTTCTTTCCTTTCTCTAGAAACTTTTCCACTAAAGACCGAAGAATGAATATTTGAGCTATGCAACCTCTTCCCTTCCTAAAACCTCCCTGTTCATCATCAAGTAATTCCTCTGTTATATCCCTAACTCTGTCAATAAGTATCCTACCATACACTTTTCCTATTACGTTAAGAAGACAAATGCCCCTATGATTACCACACACTTCCTTTTCCCCTTTTCTTTTGTACAGCAGAATAATGAATAATAGGACAAAATGACCAAGGAACAGACAACAATATGGCAAAGGCAAATAAATGGTGAAAATAAAATGAACAAGGAGGAACACTCAGAGAGTTCAACACCCACACCTTACAAATAGTCTATGGGCCAAACATCTGATTTTGCCAGGTTACCTGACCTACGAGTGATTGTTCTCAAAATCAAATAACTTCATTCCTGTTGGACCCTCAACCCTTTCATCATACCTGGTCCAAATCTGGTCAAAACAGTCTAAGTTGACCATGCCCTGTGACCCTGACCTTTGACCTATTGTTCTACAAAGTAAATCTCTTCATTCACTGGAATGAACCTTTGACCTTGATCTTTGAATGATTTTTTTTTTCAAAATTGAATCCCTTCACTGTCGCCTTACTGTCAATATTTCCACCATGTTTTGTTTAAATCAGATCAACACCATTTAAGCTGACCTTGCTGTCTGACCTTGACACTTGACTTACTGTTCACCAAAACAACAGATCAACCTCTTGGCTGACTCTCAACCCTTCCACCAAGATTGGTGAAAATTAGATCAAAACTGCGTAAGTTATACTCTTCCTACACAGACACACACATGGTTACAACTCTGACCTTGACCACTGACTAACTGATCTCAAAACTGAATTCTTCCATCCTTGCCCTACTCTCAGCGCATTCTCCACATTTGGTCTTGAATTGCGTGAGAAAGAAATCATGGCGGGGCATCTCATGACCACAGATGACAGCGACACCCCCAGCCTATGAAGGACCACCAGGGATGCGCGGCCAACACTGAACGGTTCCGGGCAGGACTGGTTCACCTGTCAGAGTCCCCAGCGCTCCTCTTACTCCCAACCGACGCTGCATCAGGTGAGCAGGAAAGGCCACCTGGACCTCGGCGAAAGTCATCCTCACCAGGTTAGGGGTGGAGTTGCCACCACAACCCCAAGCAACGCCGTGGTACAGGCCATCGTCCGTACCAGGTCTGAGGCAGAACAGGCCATTGTCCGTTCCTCAGTTGCCACCCCCCTGCAGGGCCGCGACACAGGCCATCGTCTGTGTTGGGTTGAGGCAGAGCTGTCCATCGTCCGCTCCTTTCCTGCAGTCTCCCCCAAGAGTAGCGCCGCGACACAGGCCATCGTCTGTGTCGGGTACAAGGCAGGGCAGGCCATTGTCCGCCCCTCTGCTACTTCCTTCTGTAGGACCGCGACACAGGTCATCGTCCGTGTCGGGAGTGAGGCAGAGCAGGCCATCGTCCACTCCTCGCCTACAGGAGGCCCCCTTTCCCCTTCAGGAGGCAGGGTACAGCAAGCCCAGACTCGTGTTTTCCCTGCAGCCCAACGGGGCAGAGGAACCTCCGTGCAGGCCATCGTCCGCATGGGGGAGGTTGAGCAGGCCATCGTCCGCTCCTCACCCTCTGTCTCTAGGGCATCTCCTGTTGAGGAGGTCCCTTGCCTGGCCCACCCTGTTTCCTGCGGCCGGGCGGGACACACTCCTTCTCTCACAGGAGGTGAGTCCGGGGGAGACTCCCTACTGGAGGAGCACTGGCAAGGCCCTATCCAGGGCCTTGGCTCCCTCCAGCCCGCTCCTCCAGTGCAGCCCTGGAGACGGAGGTCCCAGCAGAAAGGTCATCACCGACATGTCCAGCCGGCGACGCCCCCAGACCGAGGTTGCCGAGAGGTGATCCTGTCGGCGACTCCGCCCTCCAAAAGTTGCCGCAGTCCTTCCCAGAACGGCTACCCCAGGTTCGAGGGAACCTGGCTCCCAGACACCCCAGGGCCTACCCAGGACTTCAGGGCGAGGCCTGCCTGTAGCAGGGACACCGCCCGGCATTCCCCGAAGCCGGGGCTAGGTCCACCTGCTCTCCCTCTTTGGCCCCAGTCCTGAGCCCCACACTCCCTGTCGGGGCTCCATGAAGGGCAAGCTTCCCACTACACCACCAGCCAGAGAGACCCAGAGACAATGAGAACACCCACCACCACTCAGTGACAGTGAAAGTGTTAAGTGCGGTGAACTAAATACAGACTAGTGTAAACTCACGAGGCCGTAACTCCGACGAGGAAGTGCTCTCTACCTAAGTGAATTGGCCAAAGTAACATTATCATACTACACAGTATGTAGAACTGGACGAGCCGCAGTGTGTATGTGTGTATGCAGAGACCTGTGTAAATCACTGAGAATAATAGTGTTGCCCCTTGAATATTATTTATTTAATATCTCCCCTCCCCAGTGGTATTTTACTTAACCAAGACAATCTAGAAGTATGGCTAGAACACCAGTCGATATGCCAGCCCACGTGTGTGTACAGAGACTTGTGTAAATCATTGGTAAAAACAATGTCGCTCCTTGAATATTATTTCCTCAATCTCTCCCCCTCCCCAGTGACATCACACTTAAATAAGACGATCTAGAAGTGCGGCTGGAACATCAGTCGAGACGCCACCCTGTGTGTTTCCTAGTGGTGAAATAGTAAAGCCCCCCCCGTGACACCGAGACCCCATCCCCGCGTGCGCACACTGCCTTGCGAGGATGAGAATAATATGTAATTTGGTGTACTGTAATATCGCAGTGCCGTCCAGTGCTATAATACTGTTGTGTCCGAAGGCCATTATATTCATACTTGTAATATATCCCAGTGTCATATTAGTGCTATGGATATTGTGTTCATACTACCAAACTTTTCCCAAGTTAGGTAGAGACATCTAGCTTTTGTGTAAACTTGTCCATGGCCAATGACCACCTGACCTATTTCCCTTGTAGTGATTCAATGTAATACTTGTGTCTGGGATTATACTTTGGAATATATGTTTATATGTTTGGTTCCTGCCGTATTTTTGTATCCTGTCCTCCTTCTAGCATACTGACCCGGTCTTGACAAAGAACCCCACTACAGTAGGCGCGGAAAGTATTGACTTTTTTTGCCGACGTCACTTTTTCGCGTTAAGTGAAGTAGGCTCAACACTACCCTCCCCTGTGATGTGAAATGAGCTGATGCTTTTTCAACGGGAGCTGGCAACCCTGCTTGATAAGTCTGGCACCACAGGAGCAGGCTCAGTAATATTTGGGCAGCCACAGGAGGAGGATTGTCTCTGTGTGTGATGCACCACGAGGGCATGTTTTGACTCAAATAACACAGTTATTTGGTTACCTACCACATTCTCATCATGCCTAAAGTAACCACAAGCAAGGACAAACGTGTGGAAGTGATTACTTTATACAAAGCTGGCCGCAACTCCCATTTATTGCAAATCAGATGGTGTTAGACTGAGGACAGTGCAGAGACTGGTGAAGCGATTCAAGGACAGTGGGGAGGCCATTCCTCCCACTCCACTTCCCAAGCCTGGGAGACCTCGTAAGACAACCTTCAGGACCCGTCAGCTGATCTCAAGGCAAGTTAGCAAGGATCCAAGGCTAACAGCACGGGATTTAAAAGAAAAGAACCCACAGTTGCTGGCAGATGTGTCTGTCAGAAGTGTGCAGCAGCTGTTGCATGACGATCTGGGCTACAGGAGTTTTTGTGCTCGTAAAAAACCACTGCTAACTGCACTTCAGAAGAAAAAGAGAGTAAATTTTTGTAAGAAATATCTTGCCTGGAGTGAGGAGCAATGGAAAACTGTGCTTTGGAGTGATGAGTCAACATTTACTGTCACTGGTACCCCTTCATCACGAGTGTACCGCAAACCAGGCAGTGACCCCCTGGATCCTAAGTACACTTCCAAGTTTGTTAAATACCCAGCCTCACTCATGGCTTGGGGCTGCTTTACATATTATGGTGTTGGTAGGTTGGTAATTCTACCTGCAAATGAAAAAGTGAACCAGAACAATTATTTGGAGCTCTTATGTGATGTTTTAAGTGACTCTTTTGATAAAACCAAGGCAAGAGTATTTATGCAAGATTCTGCCCCTGCACATGTTGCAAAGTCAGTGAAACAGTGGCTAACAGACTGTGAGGTTCCCTTTATTCGAGATTGGCCCGGAAACAGCCCAGATATCAATCCCATTGAGAATTTATGGGCGCACATGAAGCGGCAGCTGCGTAGTATGGACACATCATCTTTGCCTAAACTTGAGGCTGCAG
>JAGKTI010001417.1:1294-18532 GCA_018397915.1 Birgus latro | reverse complement strand
CCCTCAAAAAATCATTGATTTCTAACCTTGCCGATATTAGTCCATCAATGTTTGTGTACGCCACTTTCAAACTTTTTTCATCGTTTTTTATACTCTCGTCTCTCCTTCCTTCCGTCGGTACCACTTTCTCAATTTCTGGTCCATAACTCTCCAATAGAACTCTGTCTTCTCTTTCTCCGTTCGTTGTTCGTTTTTTATCTTTGTTTCCTTTACTAACTCCTTTAATTTAGCTCTTTCCTCTTCATTTGCATCTCTCCTAATCCAAACATTTTTAAACCCTTCTTTCTCTGACAATTTCCACATTCTACTTATGATTTCATTCACTATTACTTGGGACTTAAACTTTACTTTCAAAGGCCTTGCTCCACCATCCTCGTACTTTCCTAACCTAAACACTTCTTCAATCTCTTCTTGGGCTTCATTGTTTCCTTCCATAACCACTGATATTACTTCTTTAGCCTTGCTCAGTTCCTCTCTCTCTCTCTTTCAGATCTTACTGTCATTCGTTTTTCTTTTATTCCTGAAATTATCACACATTTTTTCTTGTCTGCTACATCCCTGACCAAAGATTATCTACTTCTTAGTACTCTAACTACTTCCTTCTCCACTTTTTCCTTACTTTGTTGTTCTATGATTTTCTTCAAATTTACATTTCCTTCCTCCTGTATTTTCTTCCACCCCTTATGTTGCTCCTTGATTTCCTGAATATGGTCATCTTGCCTCCTCGATTTTGATTCATATTCATCTAGTTTACTTTTTATTCTGTCCCTTTCTTCTTCCAACCTCCTATTCTTCCTCTTCAGCTGTTTTATTTCATTTGATGCGGATTCGTTATTCGCCTTTAATTCTGTAACATCTTTTTCTTGTTCCTCACTACGTGCGCTAACTTTTTCCAGCCTATTCTGTAGGACTTTGATCTCTCTCTCTTGCTCTATGGTCCGTTCCTGCAGCTGCTTAATTACTTCCCATACCTTTTTTTTAACTCCAGGACATTCCTCTCCGCCTACTCCTGCTACTCTTGTTTCTTGCAGCTTATCACTTCCTTTGCCTACATTTAGCTCGGAGAAGCCCACAAATTCCCCCTCGTCAGTTGTAAACAATCTTCCGTCTCTCTCCGCCATGATACAACCATATGGAAACTTTCTTTTTCACTTTGTCTTGTATTTTTAGGGCCGAAACTTGCGTTTTTTTTTTAAACTAATATCCGACGGGACCACCACTCACGCATTCAATCACATAATCACAATAGGCTATCTCCTTTTCGCTGCAAGGTCTGCGATTATTTCCCCTCGATCCAGGAGCAGCTCCGTCTCTCTCCCTCTACGACCCGTGTGTGTGTGTGTGTGTGTGTGTGTGTGTGTGAGAATATTTGAAACTTTTTCCCTACGGGGCATGAGCTTTGAAACAATCTCGACTGGACAATATTGGAAATGTGTGTGTGTGTNTTTTTTTTTTTTTTTTTGCAAGGAAGAAGGAACCAAAGACCATGGGCCAGCATACTGTTCCTTCCAAGAAAAAGCAAAAACGATACAAAAGAGCCAAATTCAAGATCTGTTCATTTCGAGATGGCTGGACACACTGCGTTTGAAAGACTGGAGATCATAGGAAGACAGAGGAAGACAGTTCCAGTAGTAACTTATAGCCTTAGGCGAGTTTAATTCAGCAAAACAAAAGCTTCGATGTCAGAAACATCGGCCAGATGGCACTTTATCTGTGTAACCTCTTCCTGGCAACCTACGAACACTTCCAGCACATACAGTACAACTACCCTAGGTGGTGTCATCAAACACCCTTAGTCATGTTCGTCAACCGGTACTCATTCTTGCTGAATGCGTCAGTCAACTGGACCACCTCTGACAGGCAGCTAGTTTTTCGCATTTTCCTGTGCTCCTTGCTCTGCATTTAACCTGGCAAACATCCCCTATCCTTCTGGAAGTAACAAAGTCTCCCAGATATAAGTTGTTGTCCTGTTTTTTCTTCCTTTTGTTCTCTTCAGCATGTGCTCTGTTTCCCATGGCCTCCTTTTCTGTTCAAACCTTCATCTTTCTCCATTTTTCCTTGCTTGCAACTTCTGCTACTTGTTCTCCACCTCTGTTACCTTGCCTTCCCCCTTTTAGGTTTGTGGTGTGAGTTGAAATGTTTTTAGTGTCCCCCCCCATGGTTGGGGGGGACACAAATCGGCCATAATATGGGGTGGTATTACCACTTCACGGCCAGGTTGCATTAGGAAGAATTCTGCCATCATAGTCCCTGTGTGTTGTAAAAGGCGACTAAATGGGGAGGGATAAGGGGACTGGGGACCTCCTCCTCTGTTTTTTAGTTCCTACAATGATACAGGGCATGGAAAGGGATGGGGGATTGAGTTATCCCCGTACCCTGAAGATTGGGTCTATGAATGTGCATAGATATAGTACGATTGAGGCAAAAAGGGAGAAGACTGGGAGAATCTTTGTGGGAAGAAAGTTGGATATGTAAGCTTTGAGTGAAACAAAGATGAAAGGGAAAGGTGAGTGTTATGCCATGTATTTGAGGGTCGAATACTCGTCCCTCATACACGTAAGCGAGAGGTGAACTTATTACATGTCGCGTTTCTGAGGGGCGACTTCTCGTCCCGTTAAATACGCAGACTTACAGCGGGTTCTTTTTCAAGACTGGGTCAGCATTTCTGAGGAAAGGACTGGGCACAAAAACAAGGAAGTGAACTGTTACACACATGTAATACAAATATCTTCCCAGAGACAAATACTACAACACTAGATCCAATAGATTCTGGGTTGGCCGGAGATGGGTTAGCGCAAGGTTTTACTGAATTACAATCTGTCTCTATACCGGCTTAGGGAAAGTATGGTAGAATACACCCAGTATTTACGGCACTTCTATTACACTCACATCTTGGACACAGAAATACATTTGTTACAATTTCCCACTATAGTATAGCACTGGATGGCACTGGATCACTTTGTAGGTGTCGTTTCCAAAGGACACTGTGTGGGTAATTTCATGAACACTGGTGTGCCTTTACACTGCTGAGGGAGGGAATTAATAATCAAGGGGATGGCACGATCGATATAATATAGTTTTTCTGTTTGGTCACCGTGGCGTTTCATTCACTGGCGGGGGGGGGGGGGTGAGTGACATTACACAATCGGGGGCGCACAGGGCTCCGTTCGTAATATACCATAGACCAAGATCACTAGTGGGCTCGTCCAATCTTATACTCTGGGCTTTTCTGGTCACTTAATTACGAGAACACACTGGAAGGAATCACTCGCGTTACACATATGGCTGTATACATATATCTGGGTCTAAGAGGTGCACACTGTTAGAGTCTGTCTTTACTATCACTGATGGGCCGAGGGTTGAACCTTCCGTCAGGAGGGTGGGCAAAGAGACTCACCCTTCACAGGGCCCCACACGGAGGTGCAGGGGTAGGGTAGGGGCTCGGTCCAAAGAGAGCCAACAGCCGGGCCTGATGCCGGCTCTGAGGCGGGCCCGGAGAGGTCCCACCAGCAGGAAGTCACACCCTGGTGTCCGGGGTGGCTCCCGGGGTGTCTGAGAACCCAGGGTACTGGAACCCGGGGTGGCTGGACTGTGGCAACGGCTGGAGGGCGGCTTCACTGTCAGGGCTGCCTCACGGGAACCTCGGGCTGGGGGAGTGGTCGACAGGGCCCGATGCTGGCTGCTATGCCCGCTGGAACTTTGCCTCGGCTACTGTTGCTCACACTGGCGGAGCTGAAGGGAACCAAGGCCTCGGGTAAGACCTTGCCAAGGCTCTGGGAAGTCACTCCCTCTGCAGGGGAGGGGGTGCGTCCTGCCCGGCTACAGGAAACAGGGTGGGCCAGGCAAGGAACGTCCCTGTCGGGAGCTATCCTGAGAACAGTGGGTGAGGAGTGGAGGCCAACTCTGCCTTTCCCGTATGGCTAGTGGCCGGCATGGTGGTTCCTCTGCCCCATTGGAACTCAGGGCTAGCACGAGACACAGTTCGCTCTATCCTGTCTCCGTAAGGGGAGTGAGAGTCTCCTGCAGGAGAGGAGCGGACTATGGCCTGCTCTGCCTCTGGCTCAATGAGGCTAGAGGCCAACGTCGTGGTCCTACAGGGGACTATAGCTCTGGTATGGCTAGGGGCCTGTACTGTGGAGCAGAGAACACTAGTAGCAGAGGGACGGACGATGGCAGGTCCTGCCTCATACCCAGCACGGCTAATGGCCGGTGCTGCAGCACTACCCTGGGGGGATCGACTGCAGGTAGTGGACTACTGGTGGCCGGTCCGACCCGACTGACACGGCTTGTGGCCGGTGTCACAGCCCTGCAGCAGGAATGCAACTGGGGAACGGACTGTGGCCAGTTCTGCCCCTTTCCCGGTATGACAGTGGCCAATACCGCGGCGCTGCGTGGAGTTTCTAGCACAAACTCCACCCCTTACCTGGCGAGTGGAATTTCGGCCAGAGACTAGGCGCCGGCGACTGCTACCTTCCCGGGACGTCAGCTGGGAGTAAGACGGGTGTCGGGGAGGGATACAGGTGTGCCGTTCCTGTCCTGAGCCGCTCAGTGTCAGCGGCGGGCCCCCGATAGTTCCTGGGGGGCTGGGGGTGTTGGTGTCATCTGCACCGGTGTCCAGGTCGTGTGCAGCCCTTACCCCTAACTCCCGTATTTCGTCACCCTCCCCTGTAACAAAGTCATGACCCCATGACTGGAGGTGGTACAGGTCGATGTTGGGAGTTTGGTGGAAGGGTGTGAGGTGATGCAGGAAGGTGGTCCAGTGGTCAGTGATTATGTTGGGCTGCAGGTGGTGGGAGTAGGCAATGCGAAGACTGGAAGGGTGGCTCGCCTGCTGGAGGAGTCGTAGTAGGTGGTGTGTGCTCCGGACACGATGGTGTCGTCCAAAGGTGGGGATCCAGGTTATCCTCGTGATGTGCATGGTGGTGGTGGTGGTGCTTTGAAGGCAAATGCTGGCTAAGGGCAGCCTGGCTCGGTTTATATTGCCGGGGGAATGTGCAGGCGGCGTTCCCTTGGGAGTGCGGCGGGGCAGGATTTTCCATTTGGCCTGATGAATAGGGAGGGTTATTGGGGCGGTGTCAGGGGGCAGGGTGGGCAGTTGGTTGCTGGAGGGTGAAGGGGTGGGTGTGGGCGTGGGGAGGTAACGGGCTGGTGGGCGTGAGACGCGCCCGGAACGGGTGGTCGTGGTGGTTAAACGGGGAGTGGGCAGTGATGGGGAGTGGGGTGGGGGAGCGGGGGCGGGCGGAGTTTGGGGTGGTGTGGCGCGGTTGGCTGCCAGGGTTGGTGGGGTGAGTGCTAGGTCAGGTGCGAAGTGCGGGGTAGTAGGTGTGGAAATCACTGAGGGTGAAGAATGACCACGTGGTGTGGGCGGTGTGGCGAGTGCGGGGGAAGTTGGTGGTGGTGCGGGAACAGAGCAGGGAAGTGGTGGGGTTAGTCTAGTGCGCGTGGGTGATGCAGGAGTGCGGGGGGGGCAATGGAGTGGTGGAAATCGGCGGGGAGGGGGATGGGGAGGAGTAATAGAGGAATAGCTCTTCGTGGGGAGTTGTAGGTGTTGGGTTGGTTTGATGAGTCGGGGAGGGAGTGGTTAGTGTGGGGGAGTCTTGGTAGGGGCGGACGTGGCGGTTTCAGTAGGAGTGGAGGTTCCGTCATAGTTTATGATGACTTGAAAGGTGTTGGGGACTTTGGTGATGGTATAGGGCCCCATGAAGCAGGAAGCAATTTTGTTGGGGGTGGGGAGGTGTGCGATGAAAACTTTGTCGCTTGGTTTGTAGGGGTTAGAGGGGGAGGAATCGGCCTGTGCATCCTGGTCTGTGTGTAGGTGCTGTAGCTGCCACTTCAGGTGCTGTAGGGGATCGGAGGCTGGGGAGAGGGTGGGGGGCTGAAGGTGCTGTCAGAGGGGCAGGAGGAGGGGGGCCTCACCAATGATCAGCTCGTGAGGGGTGATGCCGTCGTCACGGGGGCAGGTGTTAATTCCCCACTGGATGATCTTAACGTGGGCAGGCAGTCTTGGTCTTGGGTAGCTTGGATGCGGGTCCTGATTTGATTTAATAGGGTCCGGTGGCTCCTTTCGCACACCCCATTGCCTTGAGGCCAGTAGGGGGAAGAGTGGGAGATGGTGAATCCGAATAGAGCGGACGGTTCCTTCCAGATTTGTCCCGTGAACTCTGGGGCGATATCAGAGTGAATGGCCTGGGGAACACCAAAATAGGGGAAGACGTGGCGCATGAGGGCGTCGGCTATGGTGACGGTGGTGTGCTCCTTAGCCGGACAAGCGATCAAGAATTTCAAGTAGACATCGACGAATGTAATGATGTACTTGTAGCCGGATCTAGGTGGTAGGGGACCGACAACATCGACAGATAATAACTGCCAGGGTTTGTGGGCAGAAATCTTCCCAGCAGGGCTCGCGGAACAGGTGATGTCCTTTCCCAGGCAGCACGCCCGACACGCCTGGGTAACATGCTGGGCGAGAGTAGTGGGGTTGGGGGCCCAGTAGAGGTCACTGGGTTAGCTTTTTCACACCCAGGTGGATCACGTTGTCCGAGTGTAGGTGGGTGAGGACGTCTATTGCAGAGCCTGGGTCCAGGACTATGTGGCCTGATGATGTAAAAAGCTGATCCCCTTGCAGGTGAAGTTTTGTAAATAGGTGTTGGGGAATCCATGGGGGCCGGTCTTTGTCCTGCCAGCGCCAGACCAGATCAGGTTGAGGTAGTAGGGACTGCACCGGTAGGCGGGAGAGGGCGTCAGCACTGGTATGCAATTTCCCAGGCCGGTAGGCAATCTCATAGTCAAACTCTTCCAGTGCCTCGCACCAGCGAAGGAGCAGTGCATTCTGAGTGGCTGATTGTCGGAGCCACTGAAGGGAGTGGTGATCTGTGATCACGGTGACTTGGGTACCCGGATAGGTATGCCCTGAAGTGGTCGAGGGCCCAGATGATACCCAGACACTCGCGCTTATTAGTGGTGTAATTTCGTTCTGCTGGATTTAGGGTGCGGTTGGCGCAAGTGATGATGTGCTCATGCCCGTCCTGAACCTGCACCAGGATGGCGCCTATTGCCACCAGCGAGACGTCAGTGTATAATCTAAAGGGGAGGTCGTAGTTCGAGAAAGTGACGAAGGGGGCCGAGGCAAGTTTTTCCTTTAAGGTGTTAAAGGCTGTTATCCTATCATTGCTCCAGGCGAATGGATCTCCTTTCTCACTGAGGTCATGGAGTGGTTTTGCAATATCAACAAATCCCTTGATAAAGCGCAGGTAATACGAAGCGAGCCCCAAGAATGCGTGGACTTGGTGGACATCTTGCGGGAGGGGCTGGTTGGTGATGGCTCGTAGCTTGTCGGGGTCCAGAGAAATGCCTCCCCCGGAAACAATATGCCCTAGGAAGGCGATAAAGCGGGCAGCCAAAATACACTTTGAGGGCTTGAGTTTCAGCCCTGCCTGGCGTATTCGCTGAAACACCTGTCGGAGGCGGTGAAGGTGATCGCCCCACGTTTCACTAAAGACGATGACATCAACGAGGTATGCCAGGCAGACTTCCCAGGTTAGGTTGCTGAGTACGGACTCCATGAGGCGGGAGAAGGTGGCTGAGGCGTTGCACAACCCGAAGGGGAGAGCATTAAATTGGTAATGTTTTCCACTGCTGGTGGAAAAGGCCGTTTTCTCTTGATCCTGGGGGTGCACAGGGACCTGCCAGTACTCCAACTGGAGATCCAGTGTGGAACTTTGCCTCAGCTGCTGCTGCCCACACTGGCGGAGCTGAAGGGAACCAAGGCCTCGGGTAAGGCCTCGCCAAGGCTCCGGGAAAGGGTCCTCCCCAGTCACTCCCTCTGCAGGGGAGGGGATGCGTCCCACCCGGCCACAGGAAACAGGGTGGGCCAGGCAAGGAACTTCCCTGTCGGGAGCTATCCTGGGAACAGAGGGTGAGGAGTGGACTGTGGCCAACTCTGCTTTCCCCATACAGCTAGTGGCCAGCACGGCAGTTCCTCTGCCCCGTTGGAACTCAGGGCTAGCAAGAGACACAGCCCACTCTATCCTGTCTCCATAAGGGGAGTTAGAGTCTCCTGTAGGAGAGGAGTGGACTATGGCCTGCTCTGCCTCTGGCTCAACGTGGCTAGAGGCCAACATCATGGTCCTACAGGGGACTATAACGCTGGTATGGCTAGGGGCCTGTACCATGGAGCAGAGAACACTAGTAGAAAAGGGATGGATGATGGCCGGTCCTGCCTCATACTCAGCACGGCTAATGGCCAGTGCTGCGGCGCTACTCTGGGGGGATCGACTGCAGGTAGTGGACGACTGGTGGCTGGTCCGACTCAACTGACACGGCTTGTGACCAGTGTCACGACCCTGCAGTGGGAATGGAACTGGGGAACGGACTGTGGCCGGTTCTGCCCCTTTCCCAGTATGACATTGGCCAATACCGTGGCGTTGCGTGGAGTTGCTAGCACAAACTCCACCCCTTACCTGGCGAGTGGAATTTCAGCCGTAGACTAGGCACCGGCGACTGCTACCTTCCCGGGACGTCGGCTGGGAGTAAGATGGGCGTCGGGGAGGGATACAGGTGTGCCGTTCCCGTTCTGAGCCGCTCAGAGTCAGTGACGGGCCCCCAGTAGTCCTTGGGGGGCTGGGGGTGTTGGTGTCTTCTGCACCGGCGTCCGGGTCGTGTGCAGCCCTTACCCCTAACTCTTGTATTTCAGTTAGTCTAAGTTTGGAAGTGTGAATGGAAGGATGTCAGGTGCTGATAGAGGAAGGGTGAGAGATGGTGTGGCCTTGTTAGTGAGTCCAGAAGTGAAACAGTGTGTGACTGAATGGAAGGAGGTGTCAATGAGAGTGATGTGGGTGAAAGCGAAATTTGGACGTGAGTTGTGGATATTTGTGAGTGCACATAGGCCTGGAAGTGAAAGGGATGCAGAAGAGAGGGAGTCTTTCTGGAATGATGTTGAGCATCTGCAGAGTTCTGTAGCAAATGTGAATGTGGTAATGATGGGAGATCTGAATGCTAGAGTGGGAAATTTAGCAGCTGAAGGTGTAGTTGGTATGCATAGTGTGCCTGGAAGAAATGGATGGGGAATGAATGATAGGGATATGTGTTGAGCGAGAGATGGTGAATGGAAATAACTTGTTTGAGAAGAAAGATATTTATAAGTATACATGGGTGAGATGGGCGGGTGGAAGGGTTGTTGATACAGCATTGTTGGACAATGTCCAAGAATGTAAGAGGAAGATTGTTGGATATGAGAATTTTAAGAGGGGAGGGTGGAGGTATGACTGACCACTACCTGGTATAGGGAAAGTTGAGAGTAGATATGAGGTGGGTGAGAGCTAGGAAAGTTAGGTGTGGCAGAGAGATTTTGAAAATGAGTGAGTTGGATAAAAGAGAAAAAATGATAGCGTATCAGGAGAAGTTGAAATGTGAGTGGAATGCAGTGAAAGATCAGGAAAATGGCAGTGTGGAGGAGGAATGGCAGTTGTTTAAGAGTGCAATAGTGGGGCATGTGGAAGAGGTATGTGGTGTGAGATGAGTGGGTGGTGGTGTAAGAAAGGGAAGTGAATGGTGGTGCGAGGAAGTAAGTATGGCTGTGACTAAGAGACGTGCGTATGAAGTGTCGTTGCAGAGGAAGGATGAGGTGTTGTATGAAAGGTATTAGGAACAGAGGAATAGGGTGAGAAGGGCTGTGTGTGATGCTAAAGTGGCAGAAGATGAGAAGTGGGGGAGGCAGTTGACTGAGAATTTTCAAGAGAATAAGAAAATGTTTTGGAATGAGGTGAAAAGGATGCGAAAGGGAGAGTTTGGGAAGGAAGACCGAGTAAAAGTAGAGGATGGAAGGATGTTAACTGAGATGGAAAGGGAGGCAGAGATTGTGGCAGTTGGAAGAGTGCAAGGAATAAATGTGTTGGGAGAGTGGAATGATTCTTTGATCACAATGGAGGAAGTGCAGGAGGTAGTAAAGAATATAAAAGCAAGGAAAGCTGCAAGTATGGATGGGTGTGCTGTGGAATGCCTGAAAGATGGTGGAGTGACTACTGTTGAGTGGTTAGTAGGACTGCTGAATGTGTGTTTTGTGAGCGGTATGGTGTCAACTGACTGGGCAAGTGCTTGTGTGATTCTGCTATATAAAGGTAAGGGTGATAAGTATGAATGTACTTGCTTTAGGGGTATAAGTCTGTTGAGAGTTATAAGGTGTATGGCAGAGTGTTAAGAGAGTTAAAGAGGGTACAGCAGGAATGATTGGTGATGAGCAATGTGGCTTAAGGAGAGGGAGGGGATGTGTGGATTAGATCTTGGATTAGGTATTTGCTGTGAGACAGGTGTGTCAAAAGTATTTAGCAAAAAGTAAGGATGTGTTTTGGGCATTCGTGGTTTTAGAGAAAGCATATGATAGAATTGATAGGGAGGCTTTGTGGACTGTTCTGAGATTGTATGGACTTGAGGGTAGATTGTTAAAAGGAGTGAAAAGTTTTGGTGTAAATAGTAGAGCGTGTGTAAGAGTGGGAAATACTGTGAGTGATTGGTTACCCATGAGAGTGGGGATGCTGCAGGGATGTGTGATGTCACCTTGGATGTTTAATATTTATATGGATGGTGTTGTAAGGGAGGTGACTGTAAGAGTGTTAGGTGCAGGTCTGAGTCTGATGAATGTTGATGGTAGAGTGTGGAATCAGAATCAGCTGCTGATTGCACATGATACTGCACTGATGGCTGATTCAGAGAAGAGATTGAGACAAATGGCAGAGGAGTTTTGAAGGGTTTGTGAAAGGAGGAAATTGAGAGTAAATGAGAATAAAAGTAAAGTGATGAAGTGTATGAGGTTGGCTGATGGTAGGAGGATGAATACAGTTTTTAATGGTGAGTTGCTTGAGGAGGTAGAGTGTTTTAGGTATTTAGGGTCACATGTTGCTGTGGATGGATGAACAGATGTAGAAGTGAAGTTTAGAATGAATGAAGTAGGAAAGGTGCTGGGAGGTATGAAGAAAGTGTTTAGATGTTGTTCGCTTAGAATGGATGTAAAAAGAAGGCTGTATGAGGGTGTAGTGGTACTGACTGCGTTATATGGGGCTGAAACATGGTATATGGGTGTAGCAGAGAGGGAAACTTTGAATGTAATGGAGATGAGGTGTCTGAGGAGTATAATTGGAGTGATGTGTATGGATCGAGTGAGAAATGACGAAGTGCAAAGGAGAACTGGAGTTATGAGGAAGATGGCTGAACGAGCTGAACAGAGAGTGTTGCGATGGTTTGAGCATATGGAGAGAATGGATGAAGAGCGATTGGTTAAAAAGATAACTGGATCAGATGTGAGAGGTGTATGGCTGAGAGGAAGACCATGTATAGGATGGATGGAGTGTGAAGAGGGCATTAGATGCAAGAGGGATGTCTGTTGACCAAGGAAGATTGGCTGCATGTGATAGGAATGATTGGAGAGAAATTGTGAATGAATAAATGGTGACGTGGCCCTGAGGGGATATTCTCCCGCATTTGGTCTGATCAGCTGATCAGGTCAGGTGTGGGTAAGGGGCTGGGTCCATTATGATGTGGCAGGGGTAAACCAACTCTGCTGTCGGGCCCCGCTATGGATGTCGCTGATTGTACTGCGCAGTTGACCCTCTAGTGGTGTGGTGAGGTGAGGATCTGTCCCTTCTCCCCTTGGGGCTAAGATACGAATAAAATGTGTGTGTAAATAAGTAAATTGGGAGTGTGTCGTCTTGTCTCAGTTACCTCCTTTTCTTTGGGGGAAGCAGCCTAGGTACATAGACAGGTTTAGGGAATCTTCCATTTCCTGCCTGCCTCTTGGTAGCACATGCACCTAGGCCCCTCTTGGTGAGGGTCACTCCCCCTCCCCCTTGTGGTGAGGATGATTTAGTGCTGGACTCTTTCATCCCATTTAGCCATCTTATCTCTGAGTTGTAGGTTTCCTGTAGGGCAAACTTCTTTCTAGAGCCTAACAGCTGGTTACCCTTTCCCACCTCATTGTCGGCTAATGTCAATCTGTTTTCCCATTCTCTCTTGACTTTGTTTCTCTCAATGTTGCACCAGTTTAGCCACTAGTTAACATAGGCCAGGCTGTGACAGCAACACTATGGCTTTGTTACATGGCAATTTGGGCTTCAGATTTTCTTTTAGCCTTATTTCTCCCACTGTAGTGCTGATTCAGTCACTGGACAGCAAGAGCTAGGCCAAAATGGTAATGCTGCAGCTTTGTTTAAATGGCAATGGGCACACTCACAAACTCAGAAGTTGCCAGTGATCACCGGGTAATTTAATTAGAAACTCGTCAACTACTCCCGACTCACACAGCTATACATTCTCTAAAATCCATTCCACAATATTTAGAGATGAAGAGTACAGAAATTCTTCAATACTGCAATCAATGGTCATTATACCTGTTTTCTATATATGATATACTAAGTAAAATACTGCAGAACAGTTACCAGAATGCACAAAATGACAAGTGGTCCATTAGCATTCATCAAATATTATTAGAACTCTCGCTGCAGGTTTAATTTGAAACGCTTATCATTTAGTTATCAAAGCGATTCATGTTTCATCTGGCAAATGCTGAAAAGAATATACCGATTATGCGTTAAAAAAAGAAAAGGAAAAAAGAAAAAAGTGGAATTATGAAGCTGAAATCATGCGAAGATGAAGCCACCGACCAAAATCCCAAGTTTACCAAACTACCAATGTTTCCAGGAAGACAACAACAAAACTTGGCACGGGCTTGTACATACAATCTTCATCTGATTCCTATAAATATTTTGCAGCCAAATGACTTCATGTTAGCATTATGTATAGACATACAGATGTCTAAAATTTTTATTTGATTAAAACTATGATAAAAGACATGGCTGCAAATGTAACCACAGGTACTCAGTTTTATGCTATGAAGAATATGTCCCAAGTTTAGACGGTTAGTTTTGTTAGTACAGTGATTCCCTTCACCTTTATCATCATGAAGCTTCCTTTCCTCATTTTCCTGAGTAAATATGTTCATAAAATTCTACTTATGAGGGAAGTGATAAAGGAAACATTTATAAAACTGTAGTTTTGTTGACTGGATTTTTATTTTTCAAAATGAGGTATTAAGTGAAGATTGGCAACTTTTGTGAGCTTGTGAATGCTCATATTCACCTATCTGTATATCTATTGCCAGACAACTTAATCCTGTAAGGGGTGGCCACAAACAAATCACCTCTATGTTGCCCTGCTACTATTTGATGCACATTACACCCTGAGTCAGCTTTCACAAGCCACTTTGCCCCTGCTGATTCAGCTCTCTTCTTACAGTCTACAGTATACAGCTGACTTTGGGTCAATTCTGCCAGTCTCGTATAGGAGTTTAACGTTTTCACAGGTGACCAGATCAGGTTTTAAAAGTCAATCTTCCTTATTAAACTCTATTACTGTAGTTTGAAAAATCCACCTAGGGTTAAGTGTACTGAACTGTCTCTTAACCCCTAAAGACCATGTTATTCTGAAGCTATGTTCCACCCCAGACGCAATTCAGGATCGATTTTTCAACTTTTACCCAGGTAAAAAAAAAAATTCTTACAGATCTGAAGAGCTTCAATTTACACATCTGAAAATGCCAATTTCAGTTCTCTAGGCCTAATGGTTACTGCAAAACAGCCCATCAAAGATTATAACAGTCCCCCCTGGCAGTTAGAGAGAACACGAAAAATTCATCAGAAACCTAATTTGCCCTAGAGAACCTTACCGAAATCAATGTAAAATATGTTTCTACTGATGAAACTGGGTGTAGGGGTCAGCATGTAAAAAAAAAAAAAAAATGCAAAATCTCTCTACTATCCGGACGTCCACTATCCGGATACATCACTATTCGGGCATCGTGGGCTAATGGCCGAAACCCCCAAATTGCAAAAAAAATGAAAAAATCTTATTTTTTCCGACCACGGCAGTTTGAATTTCCCGTCCGTGCCGACTAGCTCCCTTCCTGCTCAATCTCCCTCCTTCTAGTTCTGTCTCAACTCCGGTGAACAGTGGACGGTTGTCCAATCGTTTGTGGTATTTTCATTCCTGTTTAAATAATCAAAAGTCACAGTGCTAAGGATTAAGTGTAGTTAAACACTGGATTACTGGACATGCTTCAAGAGCAATTATGACCACTGTAAAAACCTTAGAGGTGGGGGTAAACAAGGAGTAAACAACAATCATGGACATGTAAGTAAACATTGTCAACTGCTAAATATTTTAAATTATCACTTCTAAATCCTCATTCTCTGGTTACATTTTATTTACTTCATGCTTTGTGTCCCATATTTGAGTGCACAGGCTGTGAAAGAGGTGATTTTCTCAGTGATTACCGTGTCTCTCACATACGTTCACTATATAGTCAACTGGTGAACATTTTTGCCCCACACACCTCTAAATCATAATTTTTCTGGTTACATTTTATTTACTTTATGCTTTGTGTCCCATATTTGAGTGCATAGGCTGTGAAAAGGTGATTTTCTCAGTAATAATCATGTCTGCCTTACTCACCTCAAAATCATCATTTTGGGGTTAAAATTCGATTAATTCATGATCTGTGCCAATTATTTATGTGAATGGGGTCTTAATTAAGTGCTATGCATGTCCGGGAGGGAGGTAGGTAGGTGGTTTTCTGATTTAGGTTAGGTTAGGGTCAAGAATGACCGGTGCTGTTGGTGAACAGTGAACACCTTTGCCATACCTAACTCTTTTTCTGGTAACAATTTATTTATTTGATGTTTTGTATCCCATATTTTAGTGCATAAGATGTGAGAAATGATGATTTTCACAGTGACTGCCACATCCGATACTTATTTACACTAAGCTGCCAACTCATGAACATCTATGCCTTACTAACCTCAAAATCATCATTTTTGGGTTAAAATTCAATGAATTCATGCTTTGTGTCCATTATTTAATGCATATGGTGTGAGAAAGGGTGATTTTCATAGTGATTTCTATGTCTGGCAAGTTGTGAGCACCTATGCCTTACTCACCTCTAAATCATCATTTTTTGGTTAAAATTCAGTTAATTCATGCTTTGTGTGCATTATTTATGTGAAAGGGGACTTAAATAAGTGCTATGCTGTCCAGTAGAGAGGTAGGTAGGTGGTTTTCTGATTTAGGCTAGGTTAGGTTAGGGTCATGAATGACCAGTGCTGGAGCTTCAGGGCCACTATCCGGACAAGACCACTGTCCGGACATGCCTTTGGCTCTATTACATCGGATAGTGGAGGGATTACTTATTTTCCCAAATGTGGTAGGTGGGGGTGCTCACCATCCACTCACTTGTTGTAGTGCTGCTCTCAGGTGTCTGCCCTTTCCTCCCCTCCATCCTTCTTTCCTTCAATCCTCTTCTGTCTTTCTTTCCTTCATTCTTTCTTTGTCCTTCTGCCTATGGGTGACTTTACACTCCCTCTTTTGTCTTTCTTTCCTTCATTTTTCCTTGTCATTCTGCCTGTGGGTGACTCTACACTGAGTGGCAAGCCAAATGGTTTCCTGTACACCAGGAAACCACTTACTATGCTGGGTGGTAACCATATAACCAAATTATGGCACCTGGTGGTTCAGTGGGTAATTGAAGTGCTCTCAGTCAGATTGACCCAGTGAAGGTTTATATCCACAGGGTGATTGAGGTTTATTGCTCACATAATGCCATTCAGGGATGAGTGAGGCTGGTCACTCTCATCTTAAATGTCAGGACCAACCTGCCTAGCCCCAGGCTCCTACGCTTCTCTGTGGGGCAACTTAGGATTGGATAATGAATGAATGAAATGAATTTTCCCAAACTTGAAAAATTTGGCAAAAACCTAATTTTCGCTGAAGAACCTTACCAAAATCAATTAAATCGATGTTAAATATGTTTCTATTGATGAAACTTGGTGCAGGAGTCAGCATGAGGGTAAAAGAAAAAAAAAAAAAAAATTTTGGTGAGAACAGACACAGGTCAATCATGGTATGGAAATTACCATGTCTTATTCGGGATAAAGGATAGGGAGAGAGGTAAATGGAGGTGAGGTAGGGGTGAGGGGGGATAAGACACATTCCCAATGCAGGGGAGGTGGTGTGGAGGATATTATGGTAGGATGAAATATGCACGAAGTGATCATAGCAGGAAAATTCCCTTGTCATTCAATATAAAAGGGGGGTGGAGGGATGTGGAGTAGGGGGGGAGGCTACAAGGGGTTGAGCAAGCATGAGCACAGTCAAGACTCAAACAGAGTGTTCATTTTTGGACCAAAATTATGTAGGTTTTGCACAAGTCATCTATGATTGGTTGCCTTGACCTGTGACGTCACATGGGTACCACCCACCAGGTCAACAGTGTGTTTTAAGCAGCCAGTGCGACGCATAGTCTGCTTTATTTCATATAGTTTTTGAGGTTAAACTACTTTTCACTAGGTGCAGTGTGTATGGGTGTTTTGTGAAGACATCACATAGTCACTATCTGAGAGGCTTTCATATGCCAAATGATAAAAATCACCAGACTAAAGTGGATACATTTGTGTGGATGAAAGGATAAGGTTTCTTCCAACAGCCGTGTCTGTGAAAGACATTTCAGCTTCGAACAATATGCAAGAGATAATTATGCAAAGCTATCTACTAAGGACACTGCCAGCAATAAAAAAAAAAAAAAAGTGTTAAAGCCTGGAACAGCCCCAGACCAAAATCTGACTACAAAACAAGGGAGTACATAGTGAGTGAACAGTTTTAAAGTGAAATATACTTGACTAACAAGATTTATTACCAGGGAGTTTACGTTCAGTTATGTCCATCAAAGAGTCCAATAACACATCTAATGGACTCTCATCTCTAACAAGGTATTATCGTCAAGATACTATAGGGTGTTTGTGATAGGCTATATGAATGTCTGTGAATCCAGTCATTTTAAACAGTTCTAAAGCATTATCATTGCACCATGACTATATTTCCATTTAGCATAACACTATAAGATTTCATGGTCAAGTGGTGACAGATTCATTGTAATTTGCGTGAAGCAGTTAGATATTACAAATAACTGGTCATTGGAAAAAAATATTACTGCCGTCCTACATGTATGAAAGTAATTCTTTTAATCACTTTAAATTAATACACACCCTTGAAATTCCAATAGAGAATACTTAAATATTGGTAAGATACAGAGAGAGAGAGAGAGAGAGAGAGGAGTACAGTATTCCTGAGAGAGAGAGAGAGAGAGAGAGAGAGAGAGAGAGAGAGAGAGAGATAGAGAGAGAGAGAGAGAGAGAAAGAGAG
>JAGKTI010001416.1:36592-54852 GCA_018397915.1 Birgus latro | reverse complement strand
ATCCACACACACACACACACACACACACACACACACACAGCCCTTTATGGATAGATGTTACTGGTTGTATTGAGAATGACTACAGAAACAAATTAACTTTCAGTAAAAATATCTATATATCTATATACTTAGGCTGCTTCCCCCAAAGAAAGGGAGGTAGCCGAGACAGGACAACACACTCCCAATTTATTCATCCACTGAAACGTATTCATTCGCACCTTAACCCCAGAGGGGAGAAGGGACAAATCCTCACTGCACCACACCGCACAAGGGTCAACTGCGCAGTGCAATCAGTGACATCCGCAGCAGGGCCCAACAGCAGAGCTGATTTACCCCTGCCACATCATAATGGACCCATCCCCTTACCCACACCTGACCTGATCAGCTGATCAGACAAAATGTGGGAGAATATCCCCTCAGGGCTGAATCATCATTTATTCATTCACAAATTCTCTCCATTCATTTCTATCACGCACAGCCACTCTTCCTCGCTCAACTGACATCCCTCTCACATCCAAAGCTCTCGTCACACTGTCCATCCATCTTATTCGTGGTCTTCCTCTCAGCCTTACACCTCTCCATCAGATCTAGTTATCTTTTTCGACAATCGCTCATTATCCATTCTCTCCATATGCCCAAACCATCGCAACACCCTCCGCTCAACTCGATCAGCCATCTCCTGAACAACTCCAGTTCTCCTTCGCACTTCATTTCACAGTCGATCCATAAGCGTCACTCCACACACACACTTCTCAGACACCTCATCGCCATTACATTTAAACTTTTCCTCTCTGCTACACCCATATTCCATGTTTCAGCCTCATATAACGCAGTTAGTACCACAACACCCTCATACAACCTTCTCTTTATATCCATTCTAACCGAACGACATCTAAACACTTTATTCATTCCTCCCAGCACCTTTCCTACTTCATTCATTCTAAACTTCACTTCCGCATCTATTCTTCCATCCACAGCAACATGTGACCTTAAATACTTAAAACACTCTACCTCCTCAAGCAACTCACAGATCAAAACTATATTCATCCTTCTACCATCTACCAACCTCATACACTTCATCACTTTACTCTTATTCTCATTTTAGTTTCAATTTCTTCCTTTCACACTCCCTTCCAAACTCCTCTGCCAACTGTCTCAATCTCTCCCCTGAATCAACCACCAGTGCAGTATCATCCGCAAACAGCAGCTGCTGCAGATTCCACTCTGTACCATCAACATTCACCAGACTCAGACCTCCGCCTAACATTCTTGCATTTACCTCCCTTACAACACCATCCATATAAATATTAAACAACCAAGACGACATCACACATCCCTGCCACAGCCCCACTCTCACAGGAAACCAATCACTCACAGTATTTTCCACTCTTACACACGCTCTACTATTTACATAAAAACATTTCACTCTTTTTAGTAACCTGCCATCAAGTTCATACAATCTTAAAACAGTCCACAGAGCCCCCCAATCAATTCTATCAAATGCTTTCTCTAAATCCATGAATCCCCAAAACAAATCCTTACCTTTTGCTAAATACTTTTCACACACCTGTCTCACAGCAAACACCTGATCCATGCATCCCCTCCCTCTCCTAAAGCCACACTGTTCATCATCAGTCATTCCCTCTGTACCCTCTCTAACTCTCTTAATTAACACTCTACCATACACCTTACCTACAACACTCAACAGACTTATACCCCTAAAGCTAGTACATTCATACTTATCACCCTTACTTTTATACAATGGGACCACACAAGCACTTGCCCAGTCAACTGGCACCATACCTTGCACAAAGCACACATTCAACAATCTTACTAACCTGTCAACAATAGTAGCTCCACCACCTTTCAGACATTCCACAGCACACCCATCCATACCTGTGGCTTTCCCTGTTTTCATCTCCTTTACTGCCTCCTGCACTTCCTCCACTGTGATCAAAGAATCATTCAACTCTCCCAGCACATCTATTCCTTGCACCCTTCTATCTGCCACAATCTCAGTCTCCCTTTCCACCTCTACATTTAACAATCTTTCAAAATACTCTGCCCATCTCTTCCTTACTGCATCCGTCTCAGTTAACATCCTTCCATCCTCTGCTTTTACTCGCTCTTCCTTCCCAGACTCTCCCTTTCGCACCCTTTTCACCTCCTTCCAAAACATTTTCTTATTCAGTTGAATATTCTCAGTCAACCGCCTACCCCACCTCTCATCTGCTGCCACTTTAGTATCACGCACAGCTCTTCTTGCCCTATTCCTCTTTTCCCTATACCTCTCATATGACACCTCATCCTTCCTCTGCAACCACGATTCATATGCACGTCTCTTCTCAGCCACAGCCATACTTACTTCCTCGCACCACCATTCACTTCCCTTTCTTACACCGCCACCCACTTGTCTCACACCACACACCTCTTCTGCATGCCCCACCACAGCACTCTTAAACAACTGCCATTCCTCCTCCACACTGCCAGCACTCTTAAACAACTGCCATTCCTCCTCCACACTGCCATTCTCCTATCTTTCACTGCATTCCACTCATCTTTCAAAATCTCCTGATACTCTACCATTTTCTCTCTTTTATCCAACTCACTCACTTTCAAAAGCTACCTGCCACCCTAACTCTCCTAGCTCTTACCCATCTCTTACCTACTCTCAACTTTCCCTCCATCAAGTAGTGGTCAGACATACCTCCACCCTCAAAACTCTCACATCCAACAATCTTCCTATTACATTCCTGGACACAACCACATAGTCCATCAATGCTCTATCAACAACCCTTCCACCCTCCTGTCTCACCCATGTATACTTGTATCTTTCTTCTCAAACAAGGTATTTCCAATCACCATCTCTCGCTCAATGCACATCCCTATCATTCGTTTCCCATTTTCATTTCTTCCAGGCACACCATGCATACCAATTACAACTTCAACTGCTACATTTCCCACTCTAGCTAAAATATCAGTTACTGAAAAGTAATACCAGCATTTGACAATTACCATAAACAAATCTACCATACCGGTAACATTTGTTGGAAATAATGAGAATTTAATTTATTCTTTTGGCACACTGTTGTTCCAAGAGTCTCTCTCTCTCTCTCTCTCTCATATGAATGCATAACATGAAAATCATAATGTTAATAGTTAAAAATGAATGAGCAAGGTACAATAATTATTCATTTTATCAGGCAAACTCCATATGGCACCTGTAGTCAACAAAGCAAAGCCATCTCTAACACTGAACACTAACAGACCCCTGGAACTCAGTTTTCAAATTCAGAATATATACATTTTATCATCAAATAACATCAATTGTTACAAAACATTACTGATTACTGTAGCAAAAAAAAAAAAATGATTTAAAAAATAACTTTCTTTCCTTTAAGTACACACATTTATCCTCTGTAACCTATAATTTTTTAGCCTTAATTTTGACAATTTTTTCATTCTCTTACAGCTTATTACACATAGCTCAGTGGTAGGAACAGACAATGTTACAGCTCTACATTCTTTCCATACCATTTCTTTGTGAGAACATTAGTACCAATATCTAGTCTTCGATAGAAGTGAAGCCAGTGAATGTACAGTGAGATTGGATGGGAAGGATATGGAGAATGTGAGTGCATTTAAGTACTTGGGTAGTGTGATGAGTAAGGATGGAAGTCTGGAGGGTGAAGTGCTTGAAAGGGTGCAGCAGGGAAGGAAGGTTGCTGGTTCGTTGAAAGCAGTGATAAGAAACAGGGAGGTGAGTATGGAAGTGAAAAAGTTGTTACATGACAGTACAGTATTGTGATACCAGCTCTAACATATGGAAGTGAAGCTTGGACCCTGTTGGAAGGACAGAAGTCAAGAGTGAGAGCAGTGGAAATGAGTTATTTGAGAGGAGCATGTGGAGTCACATGGAGAGACAGACTAACAAATTAGGAAGTGAAGGAGTGTTGTGGTGTGGTTGTGGACGTGATAGGAAGCGTTGGGAGAAACACATTAAGGTGGTTTGGGGATGTGGAGAGGATGGAGAGTGAAAGACTGATGAGGAGAGTGTATGTGAGTGAGGTGGAGGGGGCGAGAGGGAGGGGGAGGCCGAGGATGAGATGGAGGGATGGAGTGGAGAGGTACATAAGAGAGGGGGGTGTGAGTTGGGAGCGGGGTGGTGAAATGGCGTGAGACAAGGCGACAAGGAGGCGATTTGTTTGTGGCCACCCCGTGCGGGACTGAGGCGTCTGGCAATAGATAGATAGATAGATTCTCATTACAACACTGCAATCCATACAGAGACAAAAATTAAAGTTCAAGCTAGGGTGAAAACTGAAAAGGCAACAGTCAATTATCTTTCTCCTGGATTTTCATATGTGAACAAAAGCCACAGTGATGCCAACTGTACCTTGGTGTCAAGAGTTTGGCAAATCCGTGCCCGCTCTGATATCAGCATCTTGTTCTTACTAATCAGCTGTTCCTTCTCTCTCTCAAGATCCCGGACCTTCTTCTCAACACCCTCCTTCTGCTTTTTCACCTGAATCACCTAAATGCACAGAGGAAATGAGAAATTACTTCATGACTTCTACCTCCTCCATCAGCAAAAATGCTTTCCCTGAGTGGGTTATATACTGGTAATGAATCACTAGAATCTACAAGATCTAAATACAGTATTATCCTACCTCATTCTTTATGAAAGGCCTTATACATACAGTATTTGAATGTCAGCCTTACATCAGCCACCAATAGCTCTACATGCTGCATGATCTCTGGCAGCACCTCACCTTATTCCCTAACCCTGAGCTTATTCTGCAGTATGTACTGGTGATCTGCATTGTACACTTACGGTCCTTGATCTCTTCACATAATTTTCACCCCTCTCCAAATCACCTCAATCTGCTTTTATACATTATATCAACAGATGTGATTCCCAGTCAATCTCTTAGCTGCTCATTTGCACTTCTGCTATATACAGATGTACAAAGGTTAGAAATATAAACCATTTGAACCAAGAAACAAAAGTACAGTACTGATATTTCCAATCAAGGATCATGTGAACATCAGAGGTATATAATTCATTGCTTCAGAACATTAATGATGAAGGAATTACAGGTATATAATTCACAAAGTGAAACATACTGCTAGTGCCCCATCCCTCTTATCATGCACTCAAGCTGTGACTAACCTCTCGCTCTGCAGTGGCATATTTGATAACCATGGCCTCCTTGTCTTTGTTGGCAGCCAGGTACTGATTTGTAAGCCGCTCCACTCGCCCCGTCAGGTCCTCACGCACCCGCACCATCTCGGCAACATGCTTTTGCTCTGCCTTACAAAGTGCTTCCTTCCAGCTGCAAGTGTCTGCCTCAGCCTACACGCTCCCCATACACAAATTCATTGCAAGGAAAAAAAGACAAAATAGCATAATGCAGTACACACACAAACCACATTTCCTATTACAGGTATACCTCGATATACAGTAGGCGCGGAAAGTATCGACGTTTTTTTGCCGACGTCATTCTTCTTCGCGTTAAGTGAAGTAGGGTCAATACTACCCTCCCCTGTGATGCGAAATGAGCTGACGCTTTTTCAACGGGAGCTGGCAACCCTGCTTGATAGGTCTGGCACCACAGGAGCAGGCTCAGTAATGTTTGGGCAGCCACAGGAGGAGGATTGTCTCTGTGTGTGATGCACCATGAGGGCATGTTTTGACTCAAATAACACAGTTATTTGGTTTGTGATGCACCATGAGGGCATGTTTTGACTCAAATAACACAGTTATTTGGTTACCTACCACATTCTCATCATGCCTAAAGTAACCACAAGCAAGGACAAACGTGTGGAAGTGATTACTTTATACAAAGCTGGCCACAAACTCCCATTTATTGTAAATCAGATGGTGTTAGACTGAGGACAGTGCAGAGACTGGTGAAGCAGTTCAAGGACAGTGGGGACCATTCCTCCCACTCCACTTCCCAAGCCTGGGAGACCTCGTAAGACAACCTTCAGGACCCGTCAGCTGATCTCAAGACAAGTTAGCAAGGATCCAAGGCTAACAGCACAGGATTTAAAAGAAAAGAACCCACAGTTGCTGGCAGATGTGTCTGTCAGAAGTGTGCAGCAGCTGTTGCATGACGATCTGGGCTACAGGAGTTTTTGTGCTCGTAAAAAACCACTGCTAACTGCACTTCAGAAGAAAAAGAGAGTAAATTTTTGTAAGAAATATCTTGCCTGGAGTGAGGAGCAATGGAAAACTGTGCTTTGGAGTGATGAGTCAACATTTACTGTCACTGGTACCCCTTCATCACGAGTGTACCGCAAACCAGGCAGTGACCCCCTGGATCCTAAGTACACTTCCAAGTTTGTTAAATACCCAGCCTCACTCATGGCTTGGGGCTGCTTTACATATTATGGTGTTGGTGAGTTGGTAATTCTACCTGCAAATGAAAAAGTGAACCAGAACAATTATTTGGAGCTCTTATGTGATGTTTTAAGTGACTCTTTTGATAAAACCAAGGCAAGAGTATTTATGCAAGATTCTGCCCCTGCACATGTTGCAAAGTCAGTGAAACAGTGGCTAACAGACTGTGAGGTTCCCTTTATTCGAGATTAGCCCGGAAACAGCCCAGATATCAATCCCATTGAGAATTTATGGGCGCACATGAAGCGGCAGCTGCGTAGTATGGACACATCATCTTTGCCTAAACTTGAGGCTGCAGCTATGGAGCAGTTTTAGTCCGTCTGCTCTGCAAAACTACACCATCAGTCTCCCCAGACGCCTTAAGAAGATAATAAAGGTGAAGGGGAATGCCAGTAAATACTAAATTCAATGGTGAGTGTTAAATTATTTGTTTCTCCTTGCTAACCACAAGAATGTTTTCTTTTTTTAAGATGGCGTCAACACTTTCCGCGCCTACTGTATGATACCCCTAGATGCGATACCCCAGCTTAACGATGGGGCTAGAAATACTACCATACCCCCCAAAAAATGGCCAAACCCCAGTTTACTGAGGAGTTTTTATTTTTTTTTATTGATTTTTATGATATTTCAGGCTAAAATTGTGTTTAGGTTGATTTATAAACTGTTTTTAGACTTAGATTAATGTGTTTTAGGCATAGGTAGGGTGAACATTGTCAATTTAGGGTACAGTTTACTAAGCTTGATTTTTTCCAGACATAACTGATGATTTTCAGATTTTATCTGTTGGTTTTAGACTGTTATTTGCAGGTGTTAGGCTTAGGTTAGATTCTTTTACAGCTGTTAAGCCATTTAGATTAGCTTTAAACTTGTTTTGGGGCTCATTTGGGTGGGTTTTGGACTTGGTTGGGGAAAGTAAACCCAAGGCTGAAAAGGTATCCCATTACTCAATACACAAAGGATCAACATGCTCTTGTTACCTGTGCAAGTGACTTCTCCAAAGTCTGTATCTGTGCAACGAACACCTGTGATGATGTGTCAGCTTCCAGTCGGGCTACCTCTCCTTCCAATCTGTAAATATAATTTCAGTATCACTGCATCGGCCAACACTATACAGGAAACACTTAGCATTTATTATATACTACTATGTCCATGCAAAAATACAGTAACAGCTTCGATGTGAGATCTCTAAGACCTCCTTTGGACTATGCCTAGTTTCTCAGAAGCAACAGACTGAGTACAGCTTGCCAAACTATAATGTGGCCATCTCCATTCCTTGGTTCAGTACCAAGACAAATAACTGTGCCCTCAGTGTAATACACTTCTTCACACAACATCATGACTTACTCAGCTTATGCACCTCATTTTCACAAAACAAACAAACCCTCAACTGAGGCCTAACCTGGGCAAAAATATCTCTACGAATGGCCAGATGAATCAACAAGCTTCCTACACACCACTGGGTTCACACTGAGAGGAACCTGGGGCTACAGCAACAACAGCATGCTTCCCATGAAGGGAACCTTGGAGCAACAAAGTAACAAAATAAGTACCTGTAGCTACCTTAAGTACCAGTAAGTAAAATAAGGAAGGTCATCAGTATGAGATTATGGGGATTGGTGGGTGACAGGTTTAGGTATCTATGCAATTTCAGTTACATGGTCATTACCATACGAGGTTCAGATCACTTTGCACTACTGTACTAAAAGAGATCAAAATTAAAATAAGTGGAAATACGTAAGAAGGAAGAAGCTGGTACCGGAAGAAAGAATACGGTTAGAGAACTTGGAGATGAATGAATCTGGTGAAAGTTACAGGCAAAAACTGAGACACCAGGAAACAACGTGATTGATGAAGTAAGTGAAGAGGTGCATACTGAGGAGGTGTGATGTGATGAAAAAAAAGGCAGCTACCCACCTTGCTTTTTCCTTTTTCAAAGCATCACACTCATCCAAGAGGCCTGATAACATCTTCATCAGGTTGTGTTTGGGTGTGGAAGAGAAATCAAGTGTGGACACTTCAAAGTCAGCATTTTCTGGACTCTGGAGGTTGGTCCCTGCAAACATCAGTGTCTCTATCTCACTCAGCAGCATCCCTGAGCTCTTTCGCATCTTGTATCCTTCCTCACCTAAATATGTGCCACCACTCTCAGAACTATCACCACTATCTGAGCTGCCGACTCTGTCTAAGCCACTGGTACCTCCTGAATCACTGGTGGACACTGGACCACTTGTAACCCCTGAACCACCACCGCTGTTTTGGCTATCTGTTCTGCTTTGAAAGCCAACACTCTCTGTAACATCATTGCTGTCTCTGTCTTCACTATTCCCTCTGCTTAGATCCAGACTGGCCTTAATGTCTCTCTGTACTCCATATTCTGACAAACCATTTTCTGAAATTTTCACTTCTGCATCATCTCTGACATTATCATGGAGTCTCAAATTATATCGTGATGTGCATTCCTGATTCCTTTCCAAATCATTATTATACTTGATCATGTCTGAAAATGTGAAATGTTCACACTCATCTGTATTCATATTTGTTCTTTGAGTCTTCTCTTCCAAATGTTGTATTTTGTTTTCACGATGCTTAAGTTCACTAACATTATCATTTGTTTCACGTGAATATTCCACCACGCTTTCATCCAGTAAAATACTACTCTCCGATAATCTTGGAGGGTTTTCATTATCAATGCCTAATATATCATCTAAATTATGACTGCTTCCTTTATTAAAGTCCCTGAGTTCACCAGAGTGTGCTTCTAGGCTTGATGTACATAAATCATCTTGTGAGTTTTCCACACTGTTATGCATTACATGAAATATGGACTTGGATGTTTCAGCATTGCTTTCAGTGGTTTGTGGATTCAGTACTGACACCTCATTTCCCTTATTTAAAATATTCTCAGCATCAGAACTATCACTAAGTTCTTGTATGGTACACATATTTCTCTCCTTGGTTACATACAGACCAGCATCACCATCCATCATTCTCTTGGGTGAGTGGTGGGGTGAGAAGGAGCAGTGATCAGTGTCTGCTGTGTCAGCATCAGTCAGCTGGGTGGCAATGCTCTCATCTGGAACACCAGCTGCCATGGCTGCCCCCCTCTGTGGACATGGATCCCCTTCATCCATCCTGATGTCACCTGACTCATCCTCTCCACGACCACATTCAAAACAATCTGATAACCTTCATGACTCTCATCCTCTCCTGAAACAAGTCAAACATTACATTAGTACTAATAGCTATATTATATAAAATTACTGTTTAATATATAAATACTGTACACCACTCTTACAACAGCTTTATAAATGTTCATTTAAAGTACCGTACCGTAAATGGCTACCTTGGAAAAAAATAGAAAAAAAGTGTAAACTACGAAAAAGAATCTAAAATTAGCCAGGGCTTTATCTTAGTCGCTCACTTAGCAGCCCAAATTATAAACAAAGGTAACAGGCCAATCCATCTCCCAAACTGTTAGATTTGTTATGCTTGGCTAGGTTTGGTTAGGTTTGGCTAGTAGGGACAAAACTGTACTGAGCAGTTCTGGGCAGTGGACATGTAAACTGGTGTTCTTTGAAACTAATGCTGTTTTTGCTAAGGTGAATTGTATCAGGATGAAGCCCTTTCATGAGATCTGGTGATAAATGAAAAAATGGAAAATTTAAATCATGTAACAAGAAGAAAAAATCTATCATCTAATAAAACACCTGTGAGGACCAATAATGTATGGTAAATAACATTGATACTGGAACTAGAAGCTAAACATATGGCAATATGTTATGAAAACACTCCTAATAGCTATGATTTCTGGCTTTAAGGCTGGGATAGCAGCTCTGGTTATCAGATATGCTTTGATAACTGCATTTTTCTTTCATTTCTAAATACTGTAACTCTGACTAACTTTTTTTGATATGGCAATTGTTTTGTGCTACAGCAAGGCTGTCTTCTGATGTTTGGAAACCTGCAGGATTTAATTACCCTATGAAAGGCTGGAATACTGAACTGGGGGATAAGCACATATACGTACAAATACAAGACTAAACGTTTCAAAGGCCTAACTACACAAGGAAGCAAGTGTGGTGTCCCTGATTGCTGGCTTCATTAACTACACTGTACAATACCAGAAAATGATATGAAGATCAATAAAAATTCACTGTCATTCCTTGTTGACACTCTTATACCTCCACTTCTGTTGGTGATGAAAAAACTCCAAACTAGGCACTGCCAAAATAGGGAATTACACTGAACACTCTTTAACAGATAGATTTTGAAAACTCTAACCAACACAAAGTCAGTATATTTGAGTACATGGATTCAGGCCTAAAATGGGTGCAAAACCAACCTTAGCTAAGCTGATGTTTATGAAAATTTCCAACAGAGAAATTAACACATCAAAACGAAACCTGAATCCACAAGATATCCACTGGGGGATTTCTGATGCTATTTATTTTCCCATTTTTAAAAAGTCACACTGTCACTGCTATGGCACTGATATTTACACCAATTTTTCTTCAATCTCATTAACCTTGGTTCTCTTTCTACTTAAATGCAGCCCCACCCACTACATTACAAAGTGCTAGGAAGTCACATCTGGATTCTTCGGATCACATAGGGAATCATTTACCAACCAGAGTATCATGATTCATAAATGTCATTGCAAATTATCTCCCTCAAAGAAACAGCACTCTATATGCATGCAGAAATGTTAAGTTTCTGAAAGAATATCTTATATATGCAATTATTTTCAACAATAAATCCCAAGGTTTTCCTGCCTTTATTTTAACCAAACTATGACAGGCTTGCTTTAGAATGAAATAATTATGGAATATCTCCATTTCCAAGCAGTAGTGCAAAACATCTGATTATTAAAATTAATGGCTGGAAATTACACCCACAACATTGGTATTCTGCTCACACGACACTGGACCAGCAAAGCATACTATACATGGCATGTCTTGGTACCATAGTAAAGGAACTCCAGTACAATTTTACTCAGATATTTACCAGAGGAGTCAATACAAGCGATCTGGCGAAGAAATACAAGTAACCTGGATCATCTGGTAGTTTGCTACTTTCTTGGCCATTGACAGTTTACCAAGAGATATTTCCTGCTCACATATTTGAACATTGTTATTATTTCTGAATGAAAGGGCACTTAAGAGCTTACTTTACAACACTTTTGCATACTATTAAGGAGTTTCAATGCACTGTTGAATTTTTTATCTAAACAATTCAAAGTATGAGAAGGCCATGTTGTTTATCAACTTTGACTTTATGTGAGCCGGTTGTAATAAGTCTGCCAAGTCTTCATTGTTTACTTTGGCTCAAAGAAAATGTTTTCAGCGCTAACTATTTTATAACAGACTTTTAATGACATCATTTGACTAAATACTGTACTTCGTTGTTCTTGGAGACATTCTAACCATCACTCCAGATCTCCTTAACTTTGACTTCATCCATTTTGATATATTTCATTATTTCCAACTTACTTTTGTATTTTTCTCTTCAGATGCTTTTCATACATACTGTACTGGCATCTCGTTAATACTCTGAGCACTGTGTTCTACTTGCAGAATCTAGTCAGTACTCTGAGAACTAAGTTCTACGTGCAGAATCTAGTCAATACTCTGAGCAATATGTTCTACTTGCAGAATCTAGTCAATACTCTGTACACTAAGTTCTATTTGCAGAATCTAGTCAATACAGTATTCTGAACGCTATGTTCTACTTGCAGAATCTAGTCGATACTCTGAGCACTATGTTCTACTTGCAGAATCTAGTCAATACTCTGAACACTGTTCTACTTGCAGAATCTAGGCAATATCCTGAGCACTATGTTCTACTTGCAGAATCAAGTCAGTACTCTAAGCACTATGTTCTACTTGCAGAATCTAGTCATTACTGTAAGCACTATGTTTTACTTGCAGAGTCCTTGAGCTCAATGTTCTTCTTCATCTACATCATCAAAATTCATTTTACTCCCATGTTATTTCCTTAGCTTCCATATCTTGCATTCTCACATACTCATTTACCCCTTCAGACTCACACACTTATTCTCTCTCCTATCTATATCCACTCTCCATATGACCATACCATTTAAGTACACTGATTCCTCTTTTATTAAACAGACCTCCTTACTCTACATAATTCAGGAATTGGTGTTTCTTATCAACTCTACACAGTCATACTCCATGAGGCTTCTTTCCACTGCTCTCTTTTCACTTGTCATACTTATGTCACCCATATGCAGTAGTATAAAATTAATATTAATGCAGTACTACCACCCATTCTCCCTGCAGTACACTATTCATAATCAGTCCTGTTTTGCATCATTTATAAACACTCATGGTTCCTACATTTTTAATTATTTATTCCTCTTAACTATTCACTGTTCAACTGAGTAACTTCCTTTTACTCCACTCATGCATACAACCTTATACTGTATATCACCCCTTCCCACTCATCCATTACCTTTCCTCTCATCTTTGTCTCACCATCACACCATTACAAAAAGGTTCAAAATACTGTATTGTATCTTTATTTACAGTAAATTACAACATAATATACTTCCAAACTTCCAGAGCACCTCTGGTATTTATCTTCCATCTGTATGAATAAAGTGAACAGATATAGAGTGTAGTGATGAAAGACTCAGTTTTAATCATCACACCATGTCCAGTATGGAATAAAGCCTTGTTCAACACAATACTTATGTCATATACCTTTTCTGAAATAGGCATTAGTCAGTTAAAAGCTGAAACAAAGTTCTATTTCATACCCTGCCTTTTCAACTCTGAGCTGACTAACTAGGCTGTATAACAATCTAGCCTCCCAGTACTGTACTGGATATACTGGCGAAGAGTTGTACTGTACTGACTAACAAATGTCTTAAATGGCTAACATCTAACTAGAGTATGGTACTAGAGTAATCTATACCAGTACTGTACTAAAAAACAAAATTTAATACCATTATGACTTTATCAAACCCTTTTTTATGGATGAAAATAGTCATCATCATCATCCAGACCTCCTTTCCCACCCTAAGACAGAGTGAGAAGTAGCAACATCTAGACAGCCTAAGTTTGCCCAATCCAATGGGCCACGCTTCCATTCACTCATCATTCAAGCCCCTGGAATCCCGGCTCTATCTGATACACCAAAAACTTTCACCACATTCTGTAGCTTCACTTAAACGTATCCAATAGAGTCAATCCAGACGCTGTCAAGTTAAAAAGGGGTGCCAAATCCCTGATCATGAACTTCTCCTCACAATATTCATCCAGCCAGATCGATCTCGTCAGTCCCCTATCTTTACCGACTTCCATACCTCTCTTCCTCACACACCATATCCCTCCACCTTCTTGGCCTACCTTGCTTCCTCCCTCCTTCAAATTTGCTCAGATATACCTTTTTCACCACTCTACTGTTATCCATTCTTTCCACATGCCGATACCATCTCAGTACACTCTCTTCAATTCTGGTGTCCACAGACTTCCTCACTCCTCATCTTTCATGATTCACATTATTTCATATTCTATCCACTCTCTGTACTCCATACATTCCTCAGTAGTCCCATCTCCACTCCTCTCACTCTTGACACAAGGAAGGAAAGTCGCTGATGCTATGAAGGCCTTGATAAGAAACAGTGGCTTGAGTGTTGCAGCTGTGCGAGGCTTACATGAAGGTGTGTTAGTGCCAACTTTAACATATGGATGTGAGGCTATGAAAAAAATAAATAAATAAAACTAATATGAAATTAATCTGGGGAAGTTGTTTTTAGTATTGTAATTTAAACTTGTAAGAGAAGAAAGAAAAAAGTAATATATTAAGATTATTGGTCTGAAGACAGAAGGAGTCTTTTTATTGAATGGCTCTAAATCCCACCTATTTAAATAACATATACTGCAGGTCTTGGTGTGAGCTACTACTGGTAGCTGGTGGGGGTGAAGAGGGCATGTAGTAGGTCACTGGGTTCACTAGCAGTTTGACAGTCAGCAGGATTGTTGGCTGGGACAATGTGATAACAAGCAGCTTGTGGCAGACTGCAGGAGCCAGAGACAGCAGACGTTTTCAGTAGCAGGCAGTCTCACTGACGAGTTTGACAGCAAGTAGGTTCACTGACAGGCTGATTTGGACGAGGGGCAGGCCCCAGTTTGCCTTAGCTGATGACAGACAGCTAACAGCAGACAGCAGGAACATGGTGGCAGATTGTTTTGATGGCAGACAGTCTCACTGATGAGCTCTGCAGCAGACAGACAGGCTCAATGACAGACAGGTTCTATGACAGCCAGGGTTGGGGATGGATGGCATACAGTCGGTATACAAAATACTGGCTTTGACGGCAGACAGACTTGAAGTAAGGTGTGTTCTTAACACCACTACCACCAAAATGTGAGCTGTGGACCTGTACAGTTACTATCTGGATTTCAGGCAATCTTAAGAAAAATTCTGTCTTCCCAGCTCAATGGTTTATTGAAATGGGCCCAGATGTTACTGCTACAGAGTAGCCATTCTCTGGCTTTTCATACAACTTCTAAGCTTGAGCTAGAGGGTAGGAGTGGTGTTGAATGTCATCCCTAGCCTCTTTAGAGAAGGTTTTGCTGCCCTCAGTCCAGACTCAAAGAGGGGTCAGCACAAAACATCTGGGTGCTCACTCTTGCACAAATAGGTAGGTAGGTGAGTAGGCAGGTGGGTAGGTAAGTAGGTGGGCAGGTAGGTAAGTTGTTTTCTCTTACTTACAGTGAGAATTTGGTGCCATTGCATGAAGGCATCCCTCACCAACATCCAGAGTACAATAGATCCTCATTATAACCACTGTTTCATCACACTTTTTTTCTCATCATCTTCAAATCAATTACAAAGAACTGCCACATAATGCGCCACAGTTACCTCTATTGTTAACGTGCCCATTTCTCTCCCTACATAGTACCAGCTAAAAGAAAAGCTGTGACATTTTGGAAGGCATTCTTGGCTTTTAAAGAAGAATGCCTGTAGTCATATACTACAAAGATTAATACAGATCATGAATAGGTATATCTCACACAGCAAGAGTTGGGATCTAAAAACATGTTACACATTTCTGTACATAACTTGAGAAGTACAATATCAAGCCTTCACCTATGTTCTGCCCAGATGTCTTCAATGAAGGTTTGGTTGAACAGTTAGCCTTCACCTATGTTCTGCCCAGATGTCTTCAATGAAGGTTTGGTTGAACAGTTCGATTCTCTCGATCACTATTCTTGACAAAGTCTTTAAGCATTGTCATTATTTCATTATCAAATTCTTGTGGGGTTGGTCGTACACCTGTAAAAAAAAAAAATAAAAAAAAAATAAAAAATTAGAATACCAATTGGCAGATGTAATTAAGGTTTCACTGGGAGAAATCTCTGGTTAGGTGGATAAAACAGCTACCCTTAGCTATATATAACAGCTTAAGCTTAGTGGTGAGAAGATTAAAATTAAAAAGAGGGCAGCCATCGTGTAAAAAAATCTACATAAATGCATGGTCAACAGTTTGAAACATTAAATGTAAATGAGAGAGAGAGAGAGAGAGAGAGAGAGAGAGAGAGAGAGATATGAAAAGAATGAGCATGCAAGTTTTAAAAGAACAGGAATTAGGCATACAGAGTTTACATGAACAGAAATGCATTGTGGATGGCAACATAAACCATCCATCCATTATCCAATCCTATGTCGCCCCACAGAGGAGAGTAAACACATACAGTATATAGGTTTTAATGGGTAAAATGTAAGAACAAATAAATATCAATATACTTTTTGCAAATAAATTAAGGGTAAGAGGGAATATGTAAGAGTGGCTATGAGAGATTTAACAAGCACAGTAAAAAAGGTGTGGGAAATGTAAGAGTGATAATAAGAAAGGTTCAGTGTAGTATATATGGCATAAATCATGAATGTCAACAACAGAGAGGGCTGCTGTAAAATGAGAATGCAGGAATGAGTAACTTACCAGTGGCCCAATAATATATTTCCCAGTCATTGGAAGGAAGGTTAATGAGGCGATCGTACATGGCAAGTTGGGATTCTGTCATTGAGGGCAGGAAGCGGTGGGCAAAAGTGCTCAGTAACAGTCCATTCTCAAGCATACCCCTCTTTCTGGATTGGTACTGCAGCCTGAGGAAATAAGGACCAGTCATCATCATCTTCATCGTCCTGATCTAATTCTTCACAGTACGCTGGCATTAGGTGGGATGTAGAAAGCATGAAAAGCCTGACAGAAACTATGAAATACCTTACCAGTGAAATGGGCCAGATATTCATTCACCATTCAAGCCTCTGAAATCCTGGCTCCACCTCACAGGCATAAACATCCAAACCTACACATTTCACATTACAGTACAGTATATACCACCTGGGGTCAATCTGATGACTATGTCATTATGGTACAGCTAGTAAAAAAAATCCAAACATTCTAAGCATCACACAACAAGCCATAATGAACTAAAATTATGGACATCACTCTTCAAGAGGAGGTAGGTGATGGTGACCATCAGCCACTCATTTGATGTACTGTACTGCTGACTATTTCTTCCTTCTTCATCTTCATCCTTTTCCTGTGCCGGCCTTCCCCTCTTCCCATTTCTCCCATCCTTCCTGTCATTTTTTATTACTCTTCTTTCCATTTCAGCTGGCACTACACAAACTGACAAGCCTAATACTTTCCGGTAACCCAGGAAACCACTTACAACACTGAGTGGTAACCATGTAACCAAATAATGGGGTAATGAGGAGCCTCCTATGGTGCACTTGTTAACTGGGCAGAGATACACATGCAGTGACCATTTAGGAATCAAACCCCCACTCTTTTCTCTGTGCCTCGTAGAGGTGAGGCATTCTCTACATCAAGGGAAGAATGGTTTGCTGCTTGGGACACACCTGCAGGGGTGACTGCTTGCCTGTAGTTGATGGATCTGCTTGGCCATAGACCACAGTTACTCAACAACAACAACAACTCAAAGACTAAAAGGTTCATTCTCATATACAACTTCCTTAACTGGTACAGTGGCTAAAGTAAACAAGGTTTAGTTATTACAGTCATGGTACCGCCACCAACCCTAGATATCGAAACAAAAGTGATGATATCTAGGGTTGGTGGTGGTGCAAGCAGAGGAGAGGGAGAGTGGCCATGTGCAGTTTGCCACAAAGGTGTGGGAAGTAATTCCATCTTGTGCAGTGTTTGTGATAAATGGGTGCACAAGAGATGTAGTGGTATTAGAGGTAGACTGTGAAATAATGCTGATTTTATGTGTGTAGCGTGTCGTGGAGAGCAGGTGAAGATTGTTAGGCATGAGAGGATTGAACTTGCTGGTGAGTCTCTTGAGTGTGTGGAAGAGTTTTGTTATTTGGGAGACGTGTTATGTGCCAGAGGTGGGGCTGGAGCTAGCTTGGTTGCAAGAGTGAGAAGTGGTTAGAAGAAGTTCAGGGAGCTGTTGCCTCTCTGACACTGAGAGGACTCTCCTTATGTGCTAAGGGGTCTTTGTATGCAGCATGTGTGAGACCTGGGCAGTAAAGGAAGAGGATATTCGCAGGCTTATACGTACAGAAATGACAATGATTAGGTGGATGTGCAGTGCGTCCCTGCGTGCAAGGCATGGAAGAGTTGAGAGGTAGGATGGGACTGGAGTGTATTGGTGTTGTGATGAGGAGAGGTAGGCTGAGGTGGTTTGGACATATGGAGAGGATGGGGGATGATAATTGGGTGCAGAGGGCGAGAAGTGTTAATATTGGGGGAGGGGATGGGAGGGGTAGACCGAGAAAGATATGGGACGAGGTCATTGTGACCTCAGGGTTAAGGGATTGAACAGGGAGGCTGCCAAAGATCGAGCAGCATGGA
>JAGKTI010001416.1:0-21597 GCA_018397915.1 Birgus latro | reverse complement strand
AGAGAGAGAGAGAGAGAGAGAGAGAGAGGAACTTTGAGAAATAGCTTCGGGGTCAGCCTGTGGGCCCGACATATTCCATGCAGTCGGCCCACGGAGGGGTTAAACCTATCCTTCTCTTTCACATCTTTATCAATACAAGGTGCACATGTAACAATCAGCATTTCACCATTCCAAACTTAACTTTAAATACATGCACCTTGAGCTGATACATTTAAAAATTTTCACACCTCTCTGCCATTTATCGTTCATCAACAACATAAAGGGATTAAACAGTACTGAATAAAATATGCTTGGATGGCATCTACAAGGGATTGCTGTCAGTGTTTCTCACTCTGATTACCCTGCCACAGTGAATAAATGCACTATCTGTCATACCTATATATTTCTGCTAGGAGAGTAATGAACTGATCCTTTTACAACACTAGCACTGGCATCCAGTTCTGGCACTGGTCCAAAAGGCTAATTCTGGCAAAACTGATTCCCATAATCTGATCTTCTCCAAGCCCTATTAGTCATATTTCAAAAACATACTTAACCTACAGTGGAATCAGAGATGCATGCTGTGCTGTGTGAACCACTCATCCTCACTACAGCATGTTATGTATTAAACGATCCCTGTTGGCCAAGGTGACTATGCATAATGCTTAAGAAAGCATGATTATATATACTGTATATGAGCATGACAGTGATACTTATATAACAGCATTAACACCACCAAAGCACATAAACTGAGAAAAACTACAGAGAAGTATACACTTACTCTCAGACATAGTACCCACTGCGCCCTCTACCGTCCCATGGAAAAGAAAAATAACATTAGTAACTGATGTTACTGATCATATAATGCTTTATGCCTGCCAATCACTAAAAAATCTCTTATCTTCATCTCACCCTATTCCAAATTAATATAAATCTGTTGCCTAATAAAGTGATATGAAATTGTTTAGAATATACATCATAGGAAGTGGAGTTTTCACAATTAAGTACAATTATAGTCATCACTCAAGACACACTGGAAATATAGTGTAGTCTGCTATCTCCACAATCCTCAGAGATAAAAGTAAATCAAGGCTGCTCAAGAATCAGGTTGTGCATATATTTTGCTTTATCCAACACAACTGTCTTAGTTCATTATTTATATAGATAGATAGATAGATAGATAGACAGAAAGATAGATAGATAGACAGATAGAGAGACAGACAGATAGATAGATACAGATACTGTAGGCAAAGACATGGAAATGAAAATGATGAAGTATGTGCAGTGATGAATATGACAATGGTTGTAACCTTCTTCAACTTTGTTGCTGACAATATACATACAGGTGCTGGATAAGCATTTAAAATGAATAATTATGCAAATGGTTTTGATTGTGAAGCTGAGTCTGGATTTCAAAAGTTTGGATATGTGTGACTGATGCTCATTTAGTTGGGAATGCTGCTTTATACGGTAATTCTCCTACTTAAGTGCTTTCGCTTTCTTTNTATAGTGTAGTCTGCTATCTCCACAATCCTCAGAGATAAAAGTAAATCAAGGCTGCTCAAGAATCAGGTTGTGCATATATTTTGCTTTATCCAACACAACTGTCTTAGTTCATTATTTATATAGATAGATAGATAGATAGATAGATAGACAGAAAGATAGATAGATAGACAGATAGACAGACAGACAGATAGATAGATACAGATACTGTAGGCAAAGACATGGAAATGAAAATGATGAAGTATGTGCAGTGATGAATATGACAATGGTTGTAACCTTCTTCAACTTTGTTGCTGACAATATACATACAGGTGCTGGATAAGCATTTAAAATGAATAATTATGCAAATGGTTTTGATTGTGAAGCTGAGTCTGGATTTCAAAAGTTTGGATATGTGTGACTGATGCTCATTTAGTTGGGAATGCTGCTTTATACGGTAATTCTCCTACTTAAGTGCTTTCGCTTTCTTTAGAATTCCACATCACCCAATCCTTTAACCCATTCAACGCTGCTGTTGGTGGCTATGGATGACTGTATGGGCCACTACATTTGGTATCTAATTAATACTTATTTCTGCATGAGACAATCCTGCAGGGGCGGTTGCTGCTGGAGACTGATGGGTCTGCTCAGCCAGACAGACTGGGACTGATCAACAAAAAATAACTTATTCCTGAACTGCTGTAATGGAGATATAAAGGGCATGGGATCCCCAATCTAAATAACCCCCTACCTCTTTGCCCACATGGCTCACAGAATATTGGGCATGTTCCTTCTCCACTACTCCAAGGATTGGTAATAGGGTAACCGATCAAGCACACAATAGTTATATACGGTAATATACAGACAACCATTTGGCTTGCCACTCAGCTACGAGTCACCTGCCGGTACTATTACACTGTGCTGCATGTTTTTGCAGCCGAGATTTTTTCGACTTCTTCTTGCATTACTTCCAGTATAACTTTCCTTTTTAATATTCAATTTAATTTAACCTTGAGAGAGAAGCAAAGAGGAAAAACTGTTCAGACATAGAACAAAAGAATACTAAAAGTGACTTACGAACAAATGTCAGAAAACATATAATAAATTTAAGCAGAACAACAAAAACTGACAAAAACTCTTAAAGAAAACTACATACGTGATACTTAACCCGAGGCGTCCCGACGACATATGGGTACGTCGCAATGTTTTCTCACAGTGACACCCGACGACGTACCCATACGTTATGCAATTGCAAGGTCCGTCATTTGCACATTTTTCAAGTTTCATGGGTGATTTTTGGTAAGCATATGTGGGAGACCTTCCTCTACCTGCCGTCAGGCAGGGATACTGCCTGGCCCCACCTGACTCCCCCTCCCCACCCACATGACATTTTCTCAGCAATTCACCTGCTAGCAGTGACCTGGCCAGTAAAGATGTGTCGCGCCACGGTCTCTCCAATGACGAAATTCGTGGTGAAAGTGATTCCTGAGGTGGAGGACAAAGGAAGAAATAAGCTAGAGGAAGAAACAAACAGAAGTGATGAGGTGGTAATGTCGTAAAGGAAGGTGCCAAATGTTGATGTGTTTGGTGAGTGAACAACACTTATATTGCCTATATTATTGTCTTAAAACCAATATACTCTTGTACTACATATAAATTTGTACCAAATAAATAAATAAATACTTAATTTAAAGTGGCTTGAATTTATTACCCCTCCCATAGTTCGCTTTCTTTGGAGCCAGGTACCCTCATAGAGCATGAAAAGGTAAAGGTATTCTCACCTGTAGCAACATTTATAAACTTGGAAGGGTGATTTCTCTATGAATTTTCGATGTTTCTCACCAAAAGTGAAGGTTTGAGAAAAAAAAAAATCGGGATTGGGGGGTGGGGGTGAAGGGTGTCAGTGGTGGAAAATCGGCCGGGACATGATGGGTTAAACCATACAATAAGCAGAACAAATAAAATTACAAAAACTCCTACAGAAAATAACATGATGTGATACTTCATTGCTCATCCCTCAAATATGCAGCTTAATTTTATTAACCCCATCATTACCGGAAATGTGTTGTGTGACACGTGCATGTCACCATTTAATGCACACGTGCCGCACCAGGTGTGCCCCCCGTGACACGCACATGATACAGTTATAACCTTTGCGAATTTAGGGCTCCCAAGGACTCGGTTTATGGGTTATGTGCGTCTACGTGGTGAGAGTTGTGTCTGTGTTTGTAAACAGAGAGCTCCAGCCACTGCTGGTGCGATCCATACGTCAATGAAACGTCATGAACTTCGACCACTCACATACTGCCAATTCTGTGATGTAATTTCTACAAACCAAACATACTATTTCATTTATATTTACCAAATTAACATCCCATATATTTGGCAACTCATGCCTCCCAGAACTATATATATCAGTCACTGGCTTCCCTCAAATTCAGTACCACTTGCATTGCTTTAGGGGAGAAGAGTGTGTGATTCATTACACAGTTATGGAACAGTTGCCACCGTCTGATAGAGAGGATGAATATGACGGTGGGTCAGTGAGTGATTTAGAGTTCTCTGATGATTCAAAGGAAGGTGATGATACTGAGTTTGACCCAGAAAATGTTAGTGAAGTTGGAAGTGACAGTAGCGATGATGAGAGTATTGAGACGTTGTCTGCAGCCAGTGGCGAGTCATGTAGCCCCCCTGCCTCCTCAGACAGTGCAGTTGGCAGCCAAGTCACACACTTTACTCAGTGTTTTCGGTCACACAAGACCATCCAGTTTTAGCATTACAGCAACATCCTTTGCAAGGTAAATAAGTATATCACTATTCTATGCATGCTGTCACTTTCAGGCTAATATATTTACCACCTACCTGAGTATAAATGTTTTAGTGCAACATACGTGAATTCAAGTAAAAAGTATATATATCTTTTTACTCAAATGATATCGTGTGGAGTTTATGTGATAGAAAACAAAAATAAATAACACAGTGTGAACAGGATAGCTAAGTGTGGCAATAAGCTGAAGACTACCCTACGTATGAAGTGGATGAGTGAGTGGGGGGTCAGTGCAGCAGGGGAACGTCTTGTTTACATTTGCTTAGGGGGTCGGTAATGATAGGGTTAAATAAATCACAGCTCATGACACACTCAAATTTTTGTATTAGCCAACCTGTCTTTTCAGTGCCAGTACAATACACACCTTGCTGCCTTTAACACAGACGTGGTGTGTGAGCTCTGTGTCGGGGGTGTGGGTCCGGCACCAGTAGTCTGCCGTCCCACCACACTCACGCACATTGGCTGTCCATCTAGTTGACGATGGTTGAACACCTCCACCGACCTGACAAGAACAGAATAAAAGGAGTCAGACAACCAGCTATACCTTTTTAGTCTGATGATGGATTTTTAATGCAACTCTTGCTATCTTCTGGTGATGCTATTCAGTTTAGGTAAAGAAATTAGGTCCACATGAAGATAACTGACTGTTTCTAATTTGGTCTCAACAAATGGTTTCTCCACAGTTAACAAAATAACCTGGAGGTAGCAGGAACAAACTAAGTGTACATCACTGGTTTCGTGGGGTTCATAAGAAAAAGGTATATTGTGCAGTAATTCTTCACCACCACTAAAATTATGTGTTTCCGAAAACTACTAAATTAGGTGAACTTTGACTAATGTGATAGTTGATTTTCCTGCTTAAAAGACTCTTCTCACATTCAAGGCTGCAAATAAGTACAAAAATGAAATTGATTTTGTGACTGGGTGTATCTGAATGCCATACACGAAAAGTTTACAAGCATTTTCAAGAAATAAAGATACACCGGGATATCACCTGTGAATTATACCAAACATGACCCTTTACTGCATATTCTGACCACATAATAAGATGCAATGGTGTGTTACATGAGATGTTCCTATGATGGTAAATAGCTTAATAGTGAAATATACATCAAGTGGTGTTTAGATCCAATTCCAGGTCTAACTGAAATTTTCTGTGGCTTAAATATCAATATCTGAGAAAATAATATTTCATGATGGAATAAACCTTTAATTACAGCATCTTCACTTAAAACAGCAGTTTCTGGGAACACATCTACAGGTAAGCAATGACATGTGGAAGTCTATGCCACATAGGACTGCTGGGCTTCAGGAAATGGGCTGTTGGCCTATGTCAAGAGTTGGGGGTGGGGCTGTACAGTTTACATGGTTGTGTTAATTGAATATCACTGGACTTCAACCTATGAAAATTTATCACTTAGTTCTCTGACGAACAACTGTTTGGCACCACTATATCCTAGCTATGCGATATATTACCTGTATGCATCATCTTGCGTGACAAAGATGGCCTCTGCCACGCCTTGCCTAAGCATGCGTGCAGATATGATGGGACCGATGGTGCCAAAAAGTTCCTCCATGTCCTCCACACTCACACAAGGGTGCAAGTTGGTCACCAGTACCTGCAAAAACATAGCTACACATAAATATGCATCACCATCAACCAAATCTCTCCTTCCCACTGAAGAATAGTATAAGGAAGTGTCCACAGAGAGGGAATAACTTTTTTTTTAAAAGGAAGAACTATCGATGCTATACTCAATTAAATGGGTCACACCCTATCTCACTCAATTTGTTCTTGTTGCTACTGGATGACTTTACTCAGCTTACAAGATAGTTTTCAGAGTGAAATGGTTAATGGAGACCACATAATCTTGCATTCATTTTTTCATTCATCATCCAATCCTATGTTACCCCATAAGGAGCACAGGAGCCCGGGACTAGGCAAGTTGGTCCTGACATTTAAGATAAGAGTGACCAGCCTCACTCATCCCTGGGTGATATTACGTGAGCAATAAACCCCAACCATCCTTTGGATGTGAACCTTCACTGACTCAATCCAATTGGAGCACCATAATTACCCACTAAACCACCAGGCGCCAAAATTTGGTTATATGGTTACCACCCAGCATAGTAAATAGTTTCCTGATGTACAGGAAACCATTTGGCTTGTCATTCAGCGTAGAGTCACCCACAAGCAGAAGGAAGAGGAAAGAATGAAGGAAAGACTCTCCAGTTTGAAAAATCTCCCCTGAACTAAATAAAATCAATTTAGGTGGCAAGAATACAATTAAAACTAGTGGCAGTCCTTATAATTTGCCATTTATGCAACAAAATACTAGTAAATAGAAGAAAAATTGCCCATAAAAGTTCTCCTGTTATCAGTTAGGTTGATTTGTTTTGGTAGTTTCCCCAATTCAAGCACTGATTATGTGGAATGCTAAGATATTCTATAATTTCTCATCATATTATTATATCTAAACAAGCAAAAGTGTAAGCAAGCCCCTGTTTTTGGATAGTTATTTATGGAACACCTGTAATTACCGTATAAGTCCACATCCTACATTAAACAGGGTAGTCTGCAGTAATACAGAAGGGTCTGACTTGTTTTATCATTACCATGTGCTTCAGAAACCATTATTAAAATACTGGGGGTTCTTCCATACTATACTTTTCTGTTTCATCCATCCATCCATCATCCAATCCTACGTTGCCCCACAGAGGAGCACAGGAACCTGGGGCTAGGCAAGTTGGTCCTGACATTTAAGGTGACAGCGACCAGCCTCACTCATCCTTGAGTGGCATTACGTGAGCAATAAACATCAACTACGCCTTGGATATAAACCTGCACTGGCTCAATCTGACTGGAGCACCTTAATTACCCACTACACCACCAGGCTCCATAATTTGGATATATGGTTACCATCCAGCATAGCAAATGGTTTCTTAGTGTACAAGAAACCATTTGGATTGTCACTAAGTGCAGAGTCACCCATAGGCAGAAGGAAGAGCAAAGAATGAAGGAAAGAAAGACAGAAGATGAAGGTTGGGAGAGAGGAAAGGGTAGACACCCAAAGGAGTACTACGTCGAGTGAGTGGATGGTGAGTGCCCCCACCTACCACCAAGGTTATATATATATAGTAAAACCTCACTATAAGACTACTTTTGGCCCCAAGCCAATCTGAAAAAAGCACCAACTGGACTTCCCCCTGCCAACCCGGACTTTTTCAAATATATCAGAAATTAGTCCAGACCACACCAATGGTTTTTAAACTGTAGTGGTGGAGATCACCATCTACTCACTCGATGTAGTGCCACTCTCGGGTGTCTGCCCTTTCCTCTCCTCCATTCTTCTTTTTTTCCATCCTCTTCTGTCTTTCTTTCCTTCATTCTTTCCTTGTCCTTCTCTCTACAGTTGACTTTACACTCTCTCTTCTGTCTTTATTTCCTTTATTCTTTCCTCTTCCTTCTGCCTGTGAGTGACTGTACACTGAGTGACAAGCCAAGTGGTTTCCTGAACACCAGGAAACCATTTGCTACGCTGGGTGGTAATCATATAACCAAATTATGGCGCCTGGTGGTCTGGTGGGTGATTGAGGCACTCCAATCAGAGTGACCCAGTGAAGGTTTATATCCAAGGGATGGTTGGGGTTTATTGCTCATGTAATGTCACTCAGGGATGAGTGAGGCCGGTCACTCTCATTTTAAATGTCAGGACCAACTTGCCTAGCCCCATGCTCCTACGCTCCTCATAGGGCAACACAGAATTGGATGATGAATGAATGAATATCACTACCATTGCAGTACTGTACTGTATTATACATTCACTACAATAATCAAATGGTATAATATACAGAAAAATACTATACTGTACGATCGCCCAAAGAAGTGATGATTCGATTCCCAGTACCTTTCGCTCAGAAAGTGGTATCTGGCAACTGTCACGGCCATGTTATATTTTCTGTATTGCACACCGGAAAGAGCAGTATTTGGGTAAACAACACAAAAAAGTAATATATTAGTGTTTTTACTGTGTATATCTCGCATTACGGAAGAGGAAACTACAATACACTGAAGTTGATGCTTAGCAGTACGAAAGAATATGAAACGCACTCCCTATCGCTCAACGGTTTCAGGGTTAAAATGCAGAGAAACTCTCATAATACTTATTTTCCATTCAAAATCAACAATACTGAAGGAAATCTATTTATCTATCTATTGCCAGAGACCATAATCCCGTAAGGGGTGGCCATTTGACTTTGAGTTATTTCTTTTTTTACGGGGAGGGGCACTAACCCTCCACCAACCCACTTGTTGACACGTGGGGAGCACGTATGGTTTGGTTATATGGTTACCACCCAGCGTTGTAAATGGTTTCTTGGCTTACAGGAAACCATTTGGCTTGTCACTCAATGTAATGCCACCTGTAAAGGAAAGAAAAGCAGTAAGAAGTGACAGGAAATATAGGAGAAATAGGAAGAAAGGAGGGCAGGCACAGAAAAAGAATGATAAAGGCTAAGGAAGAAGTAGGCAGCACTACATCAAGTGAGTGGATGATGGTTCCCACCACCTACCACTACTGAAGGAAATATGTCCCATAAAATAAAACCCGCAGATAATCGTAATATCGAAATCGTTAGTGCCATCAAATCAGAAAAATAAACATCTAATGATATATTATTATCCACATTTAATTCTCTATGCAGGATGATATTCACGCGGGTAAACCCGTAAGTGCTGAAAGCAAGATGGATCGTCAACAAGAAACTACAGCCTATCGGTGCAAGCAGATTACTGCTCTTTATTTAGCAAATATTCCAGTAAGACAGATATACTGGCACCTTGACAGTTAACAGATAGATAAGCTATATAGAGATAGACAATAGGAAATTTGCTACTGGAGCCCCTCGTAGCACAAGACCAAGACAGACGGATTAATACATGTGCCCAAGAACAACCACTTACCACTTGTGTTGCTATCAAGAAGCAAATTAATCTGCCGGCATTCAGTGACGTTTGTGAAACCAGTGCAATCATGAGTTACTGATCATTTTTATTCACAAGAAATTCCAACATGTTATAAAACATGTAAGGCAGTTGCATGGAAGAACTAAAGAGGGAGAGGTTGATAGTCAAAAGCATGAATGCGACAATGATGATTATTAAAACAAAAAATATACTAAAAATAAGAGGAGGAGGAGGGGGGGAACCGTGACAAAGGTTGACACATCCTCTCCCTCCCCTGGCGTGGTAATGACTGACGGAAGGCCTGCCGTGCACTGCTGCCAAAGGAAAAATTATTGAAATCCGCTAAATTAGTCTCAGATGCGGTAAAAATCTGCCAGACTGAGACAAATTAACGAAAAAAAAAAAAAAATGGGCAAGACCTAAAAAAAAAAGCTAGAGAAATGTTATAATTTTATACCAGCTAGACTGCTTTTGAAATATCTAAATTTAGTGGGAAAATCGCTTCACTGGTAACCACTGGCATGAGTCGTGAAAATGTGCCAGATGTCACTATTTATTTATCTTTTGATTGATATATTAGAAAAAAAGGGATAAACTTAACTAGTATTTTTGCAAGATTAATTTTTTTAACACCTTAAATAATGTTTGCAGGGCACACGAAGACTGTTTCTGTCTCCTAAATGAACGTTGCCAGACCCAGGGAATTTTGTCCGAAACTTAATGAAACCGAGTCATCACTTCTTTGGGCGATTGTACATTGGTAAACAGGTCTTTTATTTACCTTATTGTGATAAACATACCTGACGTGGTCAGGCAGTCCGGACTGCTTCTGGCTTTATCGGACTTTTTCCGATCTATGAGAATTTAATCTGGCAACTCTTCGATCCCAATAAAAGCGAATTCCGGTCTATTGAAGTCTGTTATATCGAAGTTTTACTGTATATATTGTATCTTTCACTGCCTGTATGTTTCTGGGTTAGTGGTAGTAAAAGCAACCTGACTAATCTGGTCATGAATGCAATGGACTGTAGGCTGAAATTCCCCTTCTCCTGTAGCCCAACATCCTCCTTTTGGGGAAGTGGAAGGAAGCTGAGGGACATTTACATAACCAGGCAGTAGGGTTGCCCAGTTACATCAGTGTCACCATGTGAAGGCATCCCTCTTCAGCACCACATTCTAGGGTAGACAGGGTTGAATTATTAGAGCTAGTTGCTCACTACATTACCTTAAACCCCTGAGGTGCTGCCCGTGAAGGCTGGTCCAAACGAGCCAGAAGTTCATTTGAAAGTGGTGCTAGCTTCTTCACTCGGGAACGGTCATTCTCATCATCGTACATGGGCCTGCCAATAAGATATCCATCAATAAAAGCTTGTGTTATAAGCTGAATTTTTTACACTTTTTTTTGCTGCTTAGTCATCAGGACATAAGAGAAGATCTGTTTATTATAGTTTAAGTCACCTACCATGCTAATTTGATAAATTCCCTAAATTTACAGCTACAATTATGAGTAAAAGGATGTAATATAGAACCCATCCCTTACTTATCATGAGGACTGCACAAACATTAAGTGAGGAATTACTGTACTCAAATATCCTAAGTCCTTGTTATATGATGCCTTGCTTTATCTATCTATCTATTGCCATACGCCATAACCCAGTTATTTGTTTTACAGGGAGGGGCACTAACTCTCCACCAACCCACTTGTTGACACGCAGGGAGCATGTATGCCCATGGTTAATCATAAGACAGTTGTCTATTAATGTTCCGTGGCTACCTAAGCCTGCTTTACCCGTCTCCCAATGTATAGCTCCAGTGGCAGACAAAAGGCTGTGACATTCTGGAAAACATGCCTAAAATAAAATCAAAATTTACTGTACACCATGGTGCTGGAGAACGACAATTTCTCATGGTGGCACTAATATAACCAACTTGTTCTAAAGCCTGGTTACACAAGCAGCCCACAACTCCCTCCACATTCCCTAGGAGGGTAGTGGACTGCATGAGGAGGGCAACTTCTGCCTCCAGTTCACTGGATTCAAATTCAGATGAGTCTGAGGTTGCAGCTACAGTAAGCCCTTGTCCTTCATGGAGGTTAAGTTACATTAACACTTGCAAAAATTTTCTATAGGTAATGAAATTCTTTAAAAAAGGGCTCATACAACCATAACTTTAAGCATACAATGGTCTACAAACCACCAGTAATTATTTTAAACATCACCAGACATTAGAAACTACTTGCTCAAAGTATATTTTGATATAATTTACCAACAAACTTTGTTAAATTATCCCAAATGCACCTCAAACTAGTGTACTTTGTGATGGTTTACTCATCCTCGAAAAAGAGTAAGCAAAGTTAGGTACTGCCAAAGATGAGGGCTTATTGTACTACTACCACTACTACTACTTTATTATACCTCTTTTTGGCTCCAGGTCTGACAGCCATTCTCTGTGATGGTGACTCAGGCAGACGAGGAGGAGGCATTCTCTGGGCTTGCATCCTTCCTGGCATGTCCCACTCATCATTGTACATTGGACTCTGTTCCTGATACAAATAAACTATTACAAACATTACAAAAAGCAAATGGATGGTGATGATGATGACAATGATGATCATGATACTTGGTCCACCTAGCTATCTATTTACAGACCAATATCGCATCCCAAAACAATACCGTATGTAAATTTTTTCCACTGTCATTTTTGCACTCAATCTGATCAACTTTTACACACTTTCACACAAAGGCACAATCACAGCATTCGTCCACTCTGCTGTTGCACTTCCAGTTACCTAAGTTGTCTGGTTATTTTCAAAAACCACTTTCTGTCTCTCCCTCTTACATTATATTGTATTACTTCTCTGCTCACAACTGCACATTTTTCATTTCAGTGCCATTCAGTTTCAATCTACACCCTGCCTTTATAACTCCTTCCAGTCCCTCAACTGGTTCTTATTTACATTCATTATCATCATCCGTACCTCATTTCTCACCCTAGGAAGGGGAGAGGTAGGAAGAGAACCTTAGAAAGAAAAATTAATCACAGTCTGTCCAGTTAAAGGGACCACTCTCATTCACTCATTAATCAAGCCTTCAGAATCCTGACTCCACCTCAAATACACAAGCATTTTTCTCTATTGCAGTTTTTTATTTTATCTTTCACACACACAGTACCAAAATTTCTGTTAGACTCTGTAACTTCCACTCCATATCTACTATTAACAGGAAGTCCTCACTGAAAGTCAAGAATATATCCCAAAACAATCACAAGCTTCATAATATTATTACTGTAAACTGGAGCAAACTAACACACCAGCTTTACATGTAACAGCAGAACTCTCACACAAATTTCCTGCTACTATGGAAAGAAAACCTTACTGTTCTATGTTTCAGTTTCCTAAGAAAGATTTTTTTTTTCTTTTGCAATAGCCAACTCCCTTCAAGAACAAATGCCTTTCATAGAATTTCAATTCTCACACCCAAAAACTACCAAGCACCCCATCCATTTTCTCACTACTCTTTTACATGCACATCACCCATTAGAATTGCTCTTCTCCATGGACTAAAACCATCCAGACACACATTATAATACATGTCAGTGGTGATCTGTTGTGGAAGATGCTGACTGAAACATGCAAATTTCCTGTTACACTGAAAGGGAAACCTTACTGTTCTGTGTATCAGTTTGCTAAGAAAGATTTTTTTTTTTTCTTTTCCAATAGCCAACTCCCTTCAAGAACAAATGCCTGTCATAGAATTTCAATTCTCACACTAAAAAACTACCAAGCACCCCATCAATTATCTCACTACACATTTACATTCACATCACCCATCAGAATTGCCCTTCTCCATAGACTAAAACCATCCTGACACACAATACAATATACATCAGTGGTGATCTGTTGTGGACGATGCTGACTGACCCTGTAATTGTTGGGTGTCGTGATCTTGAGTCGTGTTGGCCGTACATCCTGCAAGAGTGGTGATCTTGAACGATACAAGTGTTCAGGTTCTGGTGAGTATCCTCGTGGCATGCCACCTCTTCCACCGTATGCAGACTCCATGGATCGACCTACAGACTGCATGAGGGGCCTTGGAGGGTACTTTGCTACCTGAGTCTTACCACCATGGTCTTGCCCACTGAAGGAGAAACAGAAGCTCACAGTTATGCCAGTATGCTCCATCTGCTACTAAAGTATTTACCAGTTTTAGTATTCTCTGTCTGACAATACTGGCAGGGTCTTCAAACATGTGGCAGAAGAGTGGAAATACATAATGGAGGGAAACTCTAGGAGCCAACTCTTGCTAGCTCTTCTATTATTCCGTTAAGTTGTTGACTTGCTCCAGGAATACAGGGTCTGCATCATCCCTCACCCAATGTATCCTCACAGATGCTGGGGTTCTTGTGTAGTTGCCATGGACACACAAGGAAAAGCAGCAGTTTTCCCTCAACCAAGAGATGCTTGTTACATCTACTTATCTATCTATCTACTGCCAGATGCCTTAATCCTGCAAGGGGTGGCCACAAACAAATCGCCTCCATGCTGCTCTCCCTCCCGCCATTTCACTGCCCTGCTCCCAGCTCACACCTCTCTCTCTCATATACCTCTCCACTCCATCACTCCGTCTCATCCATGGCCTCCCCCTCCCTCTTCCCCCCCCTCCACCTCACTCACATACACTCTCCTCATCAGTCTCTCATTCTCCATCCTCTTCACATGGCCAAACCACCACAATGTGTTTCTCCTAATGCTTCCTATCACATCCACATCCACACCACAACGATCCTTCACCTCCTCATTTGTCAGTCTGTCTCTCCAAGTGACTCCACATCTATCTATCTATCTATCTATTGCCAGATGCCTCAATCCAGGAGGTGGCCACAAACAAATCGCCTCCATGTCACTCTGTCCCCTGCCATTTCACTACCACGCTCCCATCTCACACCCCCCTCTCTCATATACCTCTCCACTCCATCCCTCCATCTGATCCTCGGCCTCCCCCTCCCTCTCGCCCCCTCCACCTCACTCACATACACTCTCCTTGTCAATCTTTCACTCTCCATCCTCTCCACGTGCCCAAACCACATGGAGAGACAGACTAACAAATAAGGAGGTGAAGGAGCGTTGTGGTGTGGTTGAGGACGTGATGGGAAGTGTTAGGTGACTCCACATGCTCCTCTAAAATAACTCATTTCCACTGCTCTCACTCTTGACTTCTGTCCCTCCAACTAGGTCCAAGCTTCAAATCTATGCATTAGAGTTGGTATCACAATACTGTCAAGTAACAACTTTTTCACTTCCATGCTCACTTCCCTGTTCCTTATCACTGCTTTTAAAAAACAGCAACCTTTCTTCCTTGTTGTACCCTTTCAAGCACTTCACCTTCTAAACTTCCATCCTTACTCATCACATTACCCAAGTACTTAAATGCCCTCACATTTTCTATTTCCTCCCCATCCAATCTCACTGTACATTCACTGACTTCACTTCTCTCGAACACCATTACTTTACACTTCCCTACATCCATCTTTAGATTCTGTTTCTTACACACTCTCCCAAACTAATCTACCAAGCATTGCAGCTCACCTTCGTCTTCGCTTAACAACACAGTATCATCTGCAAACAACAGTACAGGGAACTTCCAAACACTGCCCTCTCTCACTACAGCAGCTCCAACATCCACTGCCCTACCTTGTATCTCTTTTATAACCCCATCCATATACAGATTGAACAACCATGGAGACATGACACATCCTTGTTTCAATCCAATCTTCAAATAGAAAAATTCAATTAGTTTACCATCCACACACACAGCAGCCTTAGCACCCTCATACATACTGGTACTCTTGACAGCCCTAAACAACTTCCCATCCACTCCATATATTCTTAATACTTTCCACAATCCTTGTCTATCCACCCTGTCATATGCTTCCTCCAAATCTGTGAAGGATGCATACAACTTCTTTTCCTTCTCTAGAAACTTTTCCACTAAAGATCTAAGAATGAATATCTGATCTACACAACCTCTTCCCTTCCTAAAACCTCCCTGTTCTTCTCCAACTAATTCCTTTGTTATTTTCCTAACTCTGCCAATAAGTATCCTACCATATACTTTTCCTATTACACTAAGAAGGCACATGCCCCTATGATTACCACACACTTCTTTCTCCCCTTTTCCTTTGTACAGGGGAATAATTATACCTGACTTCCAATCCTCCAGGACTCTACCTTCCTCCCAGGCCAATCTGCACATCTTCCACATCCATTCTATTACTATCTCTCCCCCATGCTTCAGCATTTCACCACACTCTTCATCAATTCTTTGGCCTTTCCCCATTTTAACTTTCTTCATTGCTTCCACAACTCTGCTCACATTCCTCCTTCTCCCAGCCATTCCCCAGCCACTTATATTTGCATTACTTTCATTCTCTATGTTCAACAATTCATTAAAATGTTCTCTCCATCTGCTCACTTTTTCTCCATGTTCCACTAGTAATCTACCATTCTTAACTTTCACTCCCCAACTACCTTCTTTGGCATCCTGTCTAACTCTCTCTACCTCTTTCCAGAACATTTTCTTACATTCCCTCCACTTTGCACTCAAATTCCTTATCCACTCTCTTCTTACTAATCTTTTCACCTCTCTCTTCCCCTCTACGTATAACTCTCTTTTCCGTCTCTCAACCTCTTCGACACCCCTGTTTCTCATCCACTCACTATATGCTTTTTTCTTTTATGCCACAGCCTCTCTCACCTCTTCAGTCCACCATGCTGTTCCCTGCAGCCCCTTTCATATTCTCTTCACCCCACACACCACCTCACATGCTACAGATTTCTTCTGTGAACATCTTCCACACACCTTCCATGTCCCCCATCTGCTGCAATCTATACTTACCCAATCGCTCCTCCACTTCCCTCTTATATTCTGCCTTTTTTCCATCCTCTTGTGAATTTTCTTCCTCCTGTCCTTCCCTCCTTCTGTTTCTCCATTTTGTTTAGACTTTGATCCTGACCACCACCAAGTGGTGGTCTGAAAGTCCACTCCCCCCAACCTCTATATACTCTTGCATCCATTACACACCTTCTCATCCTTTCATCCACACACACATAATTATTGCCTTCTGTTCATTTAGTTCACCATCCACCCTTCTCATTACTCGCCACGCATACCTATGGATCATCTTGTGCCTGAAGAGGGTATTAGCTATCATCAACCCCCTCCTGGCACAAATGTCCACAAGGGATATGAAAAAATTATGAATCATTATCATCATCATCCAGACCTCCTTTTTCCACCCTAGGGCAGGGTGAGGAGTAGCAACGTCCAGACAGCCCAAGTCTGCCCACTCCAATGGGCCGTGCTTCCATTCACTCATCATTCAAGCCCCGGAATCCTGGCTCTATCTGATATGCCAAAAACCTTCAACACATTCTGTAGCTTCACATAAAAGTATCTGACAGAGTCAATCCAAATGCTGTCATGTCAAAAAGGGGTGTGAAAGCCCAGATCATGCACTTCTTCTCACAACATTCATCCAGCCAATTTGATCTCTTGTCAGTCCCCTTGCCTCACCGACTTCCATACCTCTCTTCCTCACACACTCGTTCACTATATCCCTCCACCTTCTCCTTGACGTACCTTACCTCCTCCCTCCTTCAAATTCACTCAGATATACCTTTTTCACCATTCTATTGCTATCCATTCTCTCCACATGACCATACCATCTCAGTACACTCTCTTCGATTCTGGTGTCCATGAAATTTCTCACTCTACACCTTTCACGAATTACATTACTGTCTTTCGTATCCTATCCACTCTCTGTATTCCATATACATTCCTCAGCAGTCCCATCTCCACTGCTCATACTCCTGACTTTTCATTTTCATGGCACACCATAGTCTCACATTAATATGTTAAAGCTGGCACTGACACTCCCTCCTTCGTGTAAGCCTCGTGCAGCTGCAACACTCAAACCCCTGTCTCTTATCAAGGCCTTCAATAGCACCAACTACTTTCCTTCCTTGTGTCACTCTACATTCCCCTTCTCTTGCATATTCTCCTCTCTTTTCTATCACTGTACCCAAGTATTTCAACTTTCTCACCAATTCCAGTCTCTCCCCATTCACTGTAACATCACACTGGGAGTCACCTTCTCTCGCAATTACCATCACTTTACATTTTTCTACATTTACTCTCAAGGCATGACGCTGACAGACATCAGCAAAGCTCTGTGCTTGTCTACCAAGTTCTTGTCCAGTACTTGCAAGTAGCATTGCATCATCAGCATTCAACTTATTTTGAGACGTTTCATCCATCACCATTCATTACGAATGCCATCCTGTTTTTATTTCTCTCATCACCCCATTCATATATATATTGAACAACCATGGAGACACCGCACAGCCTTGTTGCATGCCCACACTGATCGTGAACCATGCACTTAGATGCCCAATTACCTTTACACATGCCTCAGTGCCATCATAAAAATCCTTGACGGCACCTAGCAGCTTACAATCTCCACTGTACATGAGCAAAACTTTCCACAATCCTTCTCTGTCTACTTTGTCATATGTTTTTCCAGATCTATAAATGCCACAAACACCTTATAGTCCTTCTCACAAGCCTTCTCCACTATTTGTCTCACTGCAGATATTTGATCCACACATTCTCTGCCACTCCTAAAGCCACCCTGTTCATCACTCACTAGGACTTCTGATCTCTCTCTCTTACTTTCTCTATAACAATTCTTCCATATACCTTCCTTACAACACTCAATAAACTTATGCCATGATAATTCTTGCACTCACTTAGCTCACCTTTATTTTTGTAGAGGTACAAATCACAGCCTTTTTCGACTCTGCTGGCACAGTTTCACTCATCCATGCCTTATTACATACCTCCAACAAGCACTTCATTCCATTCTCTCCACAACACTTAATCATCTATGCATACACCTCAACAACCCCAGCTGCTTTCCCATTTTTCAGCCACTTCACGGCACTCTTCTCCTGTGTAAGTGTCACGATTCCTGGCACTGCATTCCTTCTCAGCAAACCCCAAAAACCGATTGTGTTTACAGTTGCTCTGCTCCCTCTATTCCTGTTCACCTGGCTTTCAAAATATTCTTTCCATTTGGTCCTTACTCCATCCCCATGGGTTAATAATTTACCACTTACATCCTTCACACGACTGGATAGACAAGGTTTGTGGAAGATATTAAGAATATATGGAGTGGATGGGAAGTTGTTGAAGGCAGTGAAGAGTATGTATGAGGGTGCTAAGGCTGCAGTGCATGTGGATGGCAAACTGAGTGAATCTTTCCATTTGAAGGTTGGATTGAAACAAGGATGTGTCATGTCTCCATGGTTGTTCAATCTGTATATGGATGGGGTTATAAAAGAGATACAAGGTTGGGCAGTGGATGTTGGAGCGGCCCTAGTGAGAGAGGGCAGTGTTTGGAAACTCCCTGTACTGTTGTTTGCAGATGATACTGTGTTGTTGAATGAAGACGAAGGGGAGCTGCAAGGCTTGGTAGATGAGTTTGGGAGAGTGTGTAAGAAATGGAATCTAAAGGTGAATGTGGGGATAAGTAAAGTGATGATCTTTGAGAGAAGTGAAGCCAGTGAATGTAAAGTGAGATTGGATGGGAAGGATAAGGAGAATGTGAGTGAATTTAAGTACTTGGGCAGTGTGATGAGTAAGGATGGAAGTCTGGAGGGTGAAGTGCTCGAAAGGTGCAGCAGGGAAGGAAGGTTGCTGGTTTGTTGAAAGCAGTGATAAGAAACAGGGAGGTGAGCATGGAAGTGAAAAAGTTGTCATATGACAGTATTGTGATACCAACTCTGACATATGGAAGTGAAGCTTGGACCCTGTTGGAAGGACAGAAGTCAAGAGTGAGAGTAGTGGAAATGAGTTATTTGAGAGGAGCATGTGGAGTCACATGGAGAGACAGACTAACAAATGAGGAAGTGAAGGAGCATTGTGGTATGGTTGAGGACATGATGGGAAGCGTTAGGAGAAACACGTTAAGGTGGTTTGGGCATGTGGAGAGGATGGAGAGTGAAAGACTGACGAGGAGAGTGTATGTGAGTGAGGTGGAGGGGGCGAGAGGGAGGGGGAGGCCGAGGATGAGATGGAGGGATGGAGTGGAGAGGTATATGAGAGATGGGTGTGTGAGTTGGGAGCGTGGTAGTGAAATGGCAGGGGACAGAGTGACATGGAGGCGATTTGTTTGTGGACACCCCGTTCGGGATCAAGGCGTCTGGCGATAGATAGATCCTTCACACTTTCACATTTCTTGCCGCTGTCACTTCTACATTTCCACACCTCTTTCCGGAATGACTTCCTATTTTCTAAGTAGTTTGCATTCATTTTTCTTCCTAGAACACCATTTACCTCCTTCTTTTTCCACTTCACTAGCCTCTTTATGTGTTTCTTGCTCTCAATATATTCAGCTCTTATTTCAAATGAACCCCTGTTCTGTAACCACTCTAGCCACTTCTCCCTCTTTTCCTCCACTGCTCTCTTAACCACTTCATCCCACCATGCCATAAATTTCTTTTTTGTTGTTACTCTTGCCACACCACACACAGCTTTGGCATTCCTAACTAAGCAATCCCTAAGTGCATTCCACAGGCTGTCCAGATCCATTTCATATCAATTCCCTGAATCCAACTCCTCCCCTACTTTGGTATGGTAATCATCTGCCATTTCTTTGACAAATAAATGCTGAAATGCAAGCATAGGACTCTTGGCTTGGATAATTTTCTGTGGCTATTTGTGGTTGGTAACTATGTCTGTAGCAAACCTTTGCTCTAACTCTCATGCTTGTACCTCCCACGTCAGTGGCAGCTAGCCAACAAATAAACCAGAAAATGATTAATGTATTAAAAACCTTTATGAGAAACAAAGTTTACTATTAGCATGAAAAAGTGTACGCAAAGCTTGAAACAAGCTTCCTGGTCATTTCAGCCTCATTTATACTCCCTCCACATGGCCAGCTGATATAGTCTGCTTGGCACTGTTTTTTCCCTCGCATCAGAGCAATCAAATCCGCTGTAAATTCCCTTATCTCATCAACTTCCATGCCTCACCTTCTCATAAATCAATTTACCATAACCATTCACCAACTGCTCAACTTACTGCATATCTTCTTACCTTCAATTCACTCTTTGTACAGTACCAAATTTACTACCCCTTCATTCTCTATTCCCTGATCAAAAGCAATACTATCTAAGCAAAACCCTCTTCTACCCTATTATCAATTGACTTTTTTACTCCACATCATTCTTACTGTTTATCTACTCTTTTTCTATCTACTCTAGGCACTGCTCACACATTCCTCAGCAATCAAGAACATGATGCAATATATTGGGTTGTGTAAACAAATGATTCTGCTATGATTATACAACAGCCCTTGACTATCAACCGGTAGTAATTTTCAACACCAAGCATCTCCTCTCTTGTGTCCTTTCAGATCATCTCAGTTTCTCTGGTGTTGCTGCATTCTTAAATAAACTGTCATACTCTTTCAATCACCACTCCCATGCTTTAACTGGCATTTACTTTCAGGTTCACTGCCTGCATACCTTTTTAACTCCCCACCTTTGCTGCTCTTCTTTTTCTGCCAGCTAAACCACATCATTTGCACACAGACAAGTTGTTACACTCTTTTTAAATTTAATTTGGCTTAAATCTGCCATATCTCCATCTGGAATGCTGATCTGTAATGCAAGATCAACACTGGAACTGGTTCTCATTATGAAGTGCTATGGAAATGATGCTGAGCTGTGGCTCCGTCTATTTTAGCCACTGAGCTACTTGGGATAACCCGCAAAAAGTAAAAAATCTAGACCTAGTTATGGTAAACAAACTACATTCTTAGCATTATATCATCTCAAGTCTCACCTGGAAAAGTCCCCCTTCCTGTTCTTGATGGTAACAACATGAGGATTATTAGGAAGTGGGTGATAGCGGCCAGTGTCTCGAGTCCGTCCATTGGCAGTGGCTCTGGGTGGAGGGCCACGTTGACCCCCTGACTTTTTTTCTCCTACATCTCCACCTGCTACCGTGCGCATCAGCTTGGACCCTTTCATTTGTGTCTGCCCACCTAAATCTGTATGGGAAAAGTTTATCATGGCAAAATATATTGATATAATAATATATTGCAAAACAAGAACTGACTTATCCATTCATTCAATCATTTACTGCCCCATCAGAAAAGTACAGTTCCAGGACTAGGTTGCCTAGTCCACAAATTTCAGCAAAGATAACCAGTCACTATACAGCACAGTAGATCACTGTAACCCCACTTCCCACTAGAATGCGGTGTGGTTTGGGGGAGA